>UYYF01000358.1:0-18441 GCA_900618365.1 Thelazia callipaeda
TAAATTAAAGAAGAATGCTACGTGTAATTATAAGATTTCGATACTCCTCTTCTTCAATAATATTTAATACTAATAAAAATTCTACTATATCTCAATACTTACCCATTAATGAATACATGGATGAAGGTTGTTTATTCACTGAACTGTTGCCGTTATTTTTATTATTATTGTTGCAACTGACATCGTCAAATATCTTCATAACATTCATTTTTTTCATTTTTAATATTTTATGAAACTTAAAAGTATGATATTTTGATGACCTTATCAAAATTATCACCCACTTAGTGCAAGAAAGTGTGATTTTGATAAATGACTAAATATATTCTTTGTTACTTGGTAAAGCAAAACTAATTAATTTCTTGATCATATTCTCAAAATTTAAAATCAGTCAATGAGAAACAATAACCTTGTGATCGTCATCGATGGTAGTTGAAGAGCTGTAGCTTTCTATCATGCAACCACTGTCAGATGTTGAAGAACATGTTAAGCCACATGTAGACGCGGAGCTGCGAATTGAGTCAAGCACCTTTTCGTCTGTTGACGTAGTCTGTTGTTCCTCGTTAACTGCCACAAATGACATGGATGTATTTCCGTTTCCATCCATGAAAGTATCTTGAAGCCGAATCATGTCATGAAGGTGACGTTGAAAACCTCGTGCTTGCTTCAATAAATGAAATTCAATAGGTAAAACATTAAAAATTTTTGCTACTGGGCAATATTAAAGAAATAATATAAAAAGTTTCATCTTTATCAAAAAAGTGCATTTAAATTGTAATTTCAAGCAAGCTAATAAGAAAAATTTTTTGGTGAATATTTCAAATTGACACCATTCGCGGGTCAGAGTTGTTTGCAAACGAAGCGTTCATTGTTTCGGGCACTGTTGATGATTTGATAATATTCTTTAAATAAGGCTTTTTTTAACTGCATCAAAAGAAAAGAATCATCAAATAGGAGGCATTTTTTTTATTACAACAATATTTATGAGCACAAAATGTTGGTAAAATGGTGCCAAGCATTTTAAAATATTTTATGCTAAAATTGAACAGATAAAAATGGGGAAAAAAAAAGGTGCTTTGGAACTGAATTAACAAGCTACCAAAGTACGTAACTTAACTTAAATGAGTCAAATCGACGTAGAAATGAAAATTTATAAATATTTACGATTGTTTCTAAAAATAATATCATTCCATAAATTTTACTCTTTATTAAATTGATAGTACTAATTCATGTAGCTTAAACGAACCATAAAAAATTGTTGCTCTTCATCAATTCCAGACAATTTCGATGCTTCTATTACAGGACTGATCAAACTTGTAACTGAAATAAACAGTGCCTTGAGAAAATTAGCTTTTATTTTGTTAAATAAACGTTGCTTTTTAAAATATTTACGGCATGGATCATTATTGCCGAGATTACAAAAAGAATGTACAACAACGGGTAAATTTTAGCAATGCAGTTATTGATGCATTTTTGATTAAATTGTGCTTCGATGTATTGTTTGTGGTGTAATTCTGTGCCAAACTTTTCATTTTGACTATAAATATGAAAGAAAAAGTGTGACTAAGTTTTCAACATAGAACACAAATTCGAAAAAATGGTTATGAATAAAGAACATAAGCTAGATTGTAAGTAAGACAGTAATTCAATCTGAATAAAATGATGTAAAAGTTAATCAAAAACATAATAAATTCAGTTCTACAAAGCAATTTAAATTTATAAAGGTTTCAAAGAGAATACCTTCTACATCAATTTCTCAAAATTTTCGACTTTGATTTTACAGAAAATTGAAAAACTCCCATATTTGGATGATTTTGACAGTTTCTGCGCAAAAAAAGTGTACTCATTATTTGATAAATCTTGAAATTATTAAACTATGTATTTCAGTGCAAAAACTGCTTATTCAAAGAGTGACTCCAAACATTGCATGTGTTATCTCATGCGGTTACAACGAACTGCAGGGAAAAAACCAAAAGCATACGCATGATAAGTATTATCAGTTCAAAACTGATCACAAACAAGAAGAAAACGAAAATTATAATTGACTGCAAGCAATAAGTGATATTAATTTTGATGGATCTGCGTAATAAAGTGAACCGAACAAGCAATAGAATGAAATCAGTGCTTTCTCACTGCAGCTACAAATACAGTATTGCTAAGTGGAAAACAACTTCAACTTCAATCAGTTTACAAATAAATAGTGACAAAGTTACAAAAACAGTCACACAACGAGTACCACATACGTTTGCCAGAATAGAGCGGTCTCAGATTAAGAGACGTTGGACGTGCTGAAAATTGAATCCACATCAAATTAATGTAAATGAATACAGAAGCAGCCCAAATTTGTATAATTATTTTTCATGAATAAATATCTGAAGCCAAATGAAGAATAAATTTTTCTTGTCAGAAACAAGAACAATATGTTTGCGAACGGCTTTTGATTACGTCATTTCATATAACAATACAATTTAACATTTGCTAATTAGCAGAACTGACTCTCATGAATATCACTAACCCGTTTACAGTTGTGCATTACAAAAACATTTTTTGCAAATATTGCACATTTTACAGAACGCTGAAATAAATTGATGCCCTTACCATCAGAAAAACGAAGTAAAAGGCATTTATATGCATTTTATCACGCATAAAAGAGATCAAAACTGGAAACGTTAGCTACTCAACACACTGGAAGTGCTTACGTTCAAGGATTTAGCATCTAAGTCTAATTTTTTGATAACATTATATAGTTTCAAGAATTGTAGCATTACTTAGTTGCAAGAAAGCTCCAACCAATGCACATAAAAAAAAGAAATGTGAAAATAAATGAAAGCTACCAACCACATTAACACTGCCACCAGAATTGAGATAAAATATGAAATTAATTGTAGTGACTATTTGATAAACTATAATGGCGTCGAAAGGGTTTATACAAATGATTTTTTCTACGCTGGCATAAAGATATTATATTAGTTGTATCAGTTAGCAGTGCAGTTAATATAGTAACTGCACTTGAATTTTAATTAAGCACGAACTACTCATTATTTTTTATTTACCCATGAAAGATGGAGAGGATGACATAGACATCTCTGTTGAATTTCCATTTTCATGAACTTCTCTTTTAGCATCTGACAGTCGATATTGCTGATGACGATTAAAAGTGTTAGCGCTGCTTGTGTAACCTGCCTAAATAAATGCACGTGAGTTGTATGAATTGCTCGCGCTAAAAATGTTTTTTTCTTTGTAAATACTTTAAACTTCATTCATTCTTAAAAATATAACAAAATAAAGTACAAATTTTATTTATTTCCTTACAAAATGTCTTTTCAAGTCACAAATGTGTTGCTCATTCTAAGACTTAGAATTAAAAATATTTACAGGTTTTTCAGTTGTGCTAGGCAAACTGGAAGCTCGTTTCATGCAATAATTTGGTGTTGCGCTAGTCAACGCATTCAGCCGATTCAGTCGCTCATGTCTGCAAACTCCTTGTGGCAACGATAAAACTTTAGATGCAAAAACATACTTTCAATAGAAATACCGTAATATTTTTAATAGATAAATGCAATAGTATGTACCGAATTAAACAGACATATTTAGAAGCAAGCAAAAACTTCCGAGTTATGAGCACAAAAGAATGAAGACCTGTTAAGCATACTACTAATTGCAACTTCTTGACGAAGTCGATCCAATTTTAGCATACTTTCTACTACTTGAATGCTTTTTGTGTATGCTTCGATATAATTTTCTTTGTGCTCTCTGAAATGTAAATTTGAAATATCAAATGTGTAAGTCAAAAAAGATCAAAAATTTGCATGTTCTTGCAGTGCCTTCAATATTTTGTAAATTCTTACAATATCTGCCCTACTAACACATATTTTTATTCTTACTTGCTGTTAGAGCAAGTTGATAACTCATCATCGGTATTTAAAGACTGCTGTGCTGCCATTCGTGCCAAAGACGCACGATTTTCAACATCGAATGATGACTGAAAGTTTGCGCTCAAACTATTAGAATTCAGTAATTAAGTAATTTCAAAGAGGTATTCATGTTTTGTTAACTAGTTTGATCCATTCTCCACCATCATATCACAGTCTAATTACTTCTAAAAGCAACCACAAATTACTAATTTTATATTTGAATTATTTTTTAATGGGCGTAGCATCAAATAAAATTTAAGGGTACAAGTTTGAAGTATACAAAATAAGTAAATAAAATACCTTAGGAATATGAGCTACAACATCGTAATATACTGATGTGCCAGTTATGGAATCCTGGAAGCAACGTTTTCAAGTTATAACATAGTATTAGTTTTGATTTCTTACGTTCTTTAAAATATCAAATAATTGACAAATTTTTCTTAACTTTTTGGGACAATTGTAAAAGTTACTTACGGTCCCAACCAGTTTTCTGATTAATCGTCCAGTGAATCCCGTTTTCTTATATACATGCATACAAACTCGTTTCCGTAAAACCATGTCAATTTCACAAGGACGTGATAAACGTAACGTAACCTAAACGTTGCTATCAAATTTGAGCTTACTGTAATATTTTAGGACATTTTAGAACAATGTTCGCAGCCGTGAGAACTAAAATACTATACATTTTAATAATGAGAATTTAAACCATAACCCTTTGAAAGTGCTGTACAATTATGAGCGGAGAAAATACTCACTTTTACAATAGCGTAGATGTTATCAGAACCCTCAGTAGGCTTGTTGAGGCCTAGATGTTCATGCAGAGAACTGTCCCATGAACAAGTGGCAGATACCTATAAGTTGAGCACAGTGAATATCTGTCAAAAATTTGTATTAAAAAAAGAAAAATTCATACCGGTGATTTGTATTTCCTAAAATTTTTCAAACGAAAGTAATTAAAGCCAAAAAAATATGTTCAAAACTTACTTCACCAACGCTATGTTCCAACATAGGGAGCATGACCATTCCTCCAGAATGTTCTTTTGGTAGATAGGCGTGGAAGCCGGCTATTCGAATATTGCCATCATCTGATGGAATTTCTTCGGTCACATCATCAGCTACAAAGTAAATAGCTTGAAAAATTGGATCCATACGTCTCAAATAAAGCTATATCTGTCAAATCTACAGCAAGACATTCTCCTCATATTTATAAATAGACCCAAAATAATCAACGACTGATATCCTCATGCCTTCGTTATGACTGGTTTGCTCATAAGAATAGCAATAAATTTACACTTGAATAGCTGAGATCTATGAAATACCCTCAAACACTGGAAAATGACTTACAGTTCAAGTCGAGAAATAAAACTGGAATATGCCTTTCTACTCCTGGCGGAGGTGACCTGAAAGTCAAATATTTCACTGAATTTTGTCAGAGAAATATGGCTGACAGCAAAGTAATCAGTCTGATCAGTATCACAGCAGTACAGAGTATTTATCCATCTTTATAAAATTAACTTTTGTAATTAAAACTTTTGTATCAACAACAACTTCACTGTCTTCGAAGTGTTTATTTACTCGTGTTAACTCTACATTTTTCGCACTCTTTACCCAATACCTGTTAAGGATTCTTACCATTCTGCTGGAGCTCCTGGAATGTCACTGTTAGCAGCTGGCACACTAACTGCATTGCGTTCTTCAGTTAGAGCAACCCACTGATTAATCAGCGATTGTTCACGTTCATTTTCCGTCTCTGTTTTTTTCGTTCCTTTTGATGATAACTAATACTTGCATGCATTATTTTTAAGTCTGCGAAAGTAACTTCTTAAGTTTGCAGTAAAGTAACAAATTTTTTAATAGTTGGAGATTGGAATGTGACTTACTGCATTGATATGGCTCACAAGGTAATCCTGTCTATTTGCCAAGGCCCGTGTCCACTGCTCTCTAATCCGTTCTAAATCCTTTTCCTGGTAACTATCTAAGGGCTTCTGCATCACTAGGTTCCTGATAATAACAACAGCAAGCTTAAAAATATTATTATTATTATTAGAAAACAATTATTTGCTCTAATAGAAAAATAATCCTTCCAACTATATAAATCATCAGTACCAGAAGTCTCAAATACGCAAGTTATTTCATCTTGTTTCATACGATTTTGATTCCAGATGAGACTACAAAAAATGATTGCTCGTAGTATCCTTTTACCTTGTACAAATACTTCCAATGGAAACTGAGGTAATTTGAGCAAATGCTACAGGTAAATTGCCGTGTTCTGCTACTGGTGAAACTTTAACGACTATGCGCCGTTGCTGACCCTTAAAATAAGCTTTCAACTGTATTTCCATCACTGTGTATGCCAAAGTTTGTACTAATATTGCATGCAATTGTTTTCAATTATATAAAATCATTACTATTTCTAAAAGCAGTGATTAAAATTTCTATGGTCACTTACTTTAAAGGAACTGAAAAACTTTATTTAAAAATACAACAAAAGTGTAAATTTCTATTACAGTTTTCTTCTGTTCTAATAAATATTGTCTTCTGCTTACTTGTTTTAGTTGATATATACCACCCGTAAATATATCCCGTGAAGGATGAACTTCGACTGACACATATTGACCACTGTCATTTATTTCCTTGATATCGACGTGAAGTTCAATGCGTCTTGTTACTTCAGCCCATCGTTCCTGAAAAACTTGCCAAAATTTTTTTCAGAAATGATTACTATAGCGATTAAACACTGAAAATACGTGCAAACGTATGGCATTCTTTGTAAGTTTTCTTACTAAAATAGAAAAGATATGATTATTCGTAACATTTTATCAGTAAATTTTGATGATATTATAATTGGTGATTACCGACGAGACATCCTTATCAAATGTTTACCTGCAGCGTTTTGTAACTTTGTTCAACATCGATAGTGCTACTTTTTCCTGCAGACTGCGCGGAATCATTATCAAAACCGCTACTTCGATGTCCCCAAACCTCAATTGATAGAGCATCCTCTTGAACATATTCCAGAAACTCATCAGTGACAATCACACAGAAATCCTGAAACAGTATTTTCGTAATTAGTCCAAGAACAGATTATGGTAAAGAATGCAAAGCTAAGCAACTAAAATTTGACTAAAAGTATCGCAAGTTTTTTGTTTTTTATCATTCACTTCTCTGTTACCTGCTTGCAAAATCAGTAAAACTTTTCAGATACTGATACTATGTAACCAGAAATTGAATTGATTTACAGTTCAACCACCACTACAATGACCTTCCAACTTTGACTTTGACTTCCAGTAATGCTGCAGACTGACGAGAACTCAGCAATTTTTTGTAATGGTAAAACAGTGATACGAACCTTTTCATGATCGAATTGGAAATTAGAACTATAAGGAATGTGCACATGATTGGATGGTACAGAATTCGGATCAAATGTGGGAGCCACCACCAATATTTCGTTAATATTAAAGAATGAATACTGACAGAATACAAAATGTGACAGAGATGAAGGTAGATTAGATGCTTTTTTAATGCGCACCTGCAATTTGAGTACTGAACTTACAATCTGGAAAATCAAAATATTTTTTAAAGCTTGTAAGAGACATACTCTGCATTTGATCATTTTTCCCAGAAAAGCAGTACCGATTGACTGTAAATCCATCGTTCGATTATTGGAGTCTAAAGAGTCCGAACTGCTAACAATACCTGAATCTACCATATCTAATACTCGATACACTTCAACATGTAACCGACCACTGACCTCACCCTGTAAGCCTCCCATTGTACTGAATCAAATTCCTTTTTTGAATTCACTTTTTATCATTTGCGCTATTTTTCACACTTTACGTTACTCATAATTCTTATATAATGCATTATGTACCATGTATCCATGTATGTCTTATTGTGCATTATGTAATTACTAAATACTTTTGTGCTGATTTGTAAAATATAATTCATATGTAGTAAGTATTTTGTCTCAACTTTTGTATCACTTTTGATACCATGTTACTACTTTATATCATGTTATTATAATCTCACCTGTTGACTGATAATTGGAACTTGATAATCGAGCCTCATATCGTGAAAAAGTACTTCCAGAAATACATTAGCCACACCTATTAGACTGTGATGTTCCTGAAAAACTTGATTAGCCTTGGCAAAAAAATATTCTCAATTCTTAAACTTCAATTTATTTACTAGAACTGTCTCCTCAAAAATTTATCAGCCGTAAGAAGCATTACTTGACTTTCCAGCGCATTTTCAACCATTGGGCTATAACGCTGATCCATATCGAAACTATCCTCCACAAATTGACTAGCAACCACTTGTTCTGACTTGCACGCATCATTTCTGAACAATTTTTATTGCAAAACTTGCATATAACTCTGTTTTATTCTCCAAAGATTAAGAAAACCTTATAGGAAAACGAAGAGAAAAAGCAAAACAGTAATAGTCATTTGGTGAATTCATAGTGATTGTAAAATAAATTGATATAATTTTATCTGTATGCAAGTCAAACATTTATAAACATCAATAGATCATTTTAGACCCACGAAAATGTGAGTTGATAGTTAGCGAAGTATTGATATTTCGATCAAAAACTTTAACGGTTCACAATCTGTAGTTAATTAATATCTACCTCTCAACTCCTGTAATTATTTCATTATACATTTCTCGCATATCAATTAATTTGTTTTCTAGCTGAGCTGTTGACCACAGCTGATGACCATCAATTCCTGCTCGCTTAACAACAATAAATGGTTCACAAACAAATGCTCCATCCTGAAATATTATATATTACCTTCGAAAAATGTGCAGTTTATCTAAGTCTTATATCTCGCACCACTCAAATCATAAACTGTTTATACGCTTTCAGTAAACGTCTAATCAAATTTTTCTTCGCAAATCAATTTTGGAATCTTTTTCGCTTAACTTATTTGTCCAGTACTTCTGGAACGTATTCTTCAGGTATTTTTCTAGATATTATTCACCCGTGTTCAAGACAAAAAGCATAAAAATTGCAAAAATGCCAACTTTAATTTTAGACGGTCTCAAGTTTGATGCTGGTATTTGCAAAGTAACATCGTAAGTAACAGGACGTCGACAAGGCGATAGCTCGCTAGTAATCATATTAGCTTCACGTGCTAAAGCATTCGCACGTACGATATCACTTTTTAGACGGGCCAAATTTTCTTTGAACATTTCCTCTCTGAAGATATTAAAAATTTTCTTATGCGTAACTTTTGTTTTTCAACTGTTTGCAATGCGAAATATGGAAGACTAAACAATTGAGAAAACTCGACCTTTTCTGAGCCCAATTGAAAAATTTTGATCTGACACTTGTTTTTGGATTGGGTGGAAAAGCAATGGACGGGAATTGACTTCCAGGTGTTCCCATCGGAGTCAAATAACCAATACTTGGTGTCATTGGTGTAGAAGGTGTAAAACTGTAATATATTCGAATCGAGAATGATTACAAACAAATAAATGATGATAGCGTTATGAACGATTGCTATCATTAATACCTTTGTGTCAATCCTTGGATAAATTTTTCGAATGCCTCATACTGCTGCTCTAGGGCTGCTTGTTTTTCTTCCTGCAAAATATTTTAAAAAAGAACATTGATTTTAGGGACAGTATAAGATTTGCTGACCAAAAATTTGAAATTATAAACAACCTCATGCTTCTTTGTGATCTGTTCCATGTACTGATCTACAGCTACAGTGATTGAATTCGCATTCACACGAGAATTGACCTCAATGTTATTATGAATCACATTAACTTATCAATTACTGAATGAATTAATAGGTGAATCATTAGCTAACTTCGCGTAGGCTGCTTAAAAAGATTACTTCATTAAGTGCTTATATTAATTTTGTTGCAAAACCAGCTTGAAGTGGTTCCGATCGTGCTGTTTTGCTTTTGTAACAAACCTAACCTCACTGAACGACTAAGTTAATATGCTTCTGTCATAAATATTAGCTATTTTCAAGCTTTTCGAGTCATGCTCACTTCTTGCCAGGCATCATTATAATCAAATAGTATTGCATTTGATTCTTCCATAAACGAAACATTGATGTCAATCGTTTCTTTAGGGCAGTTTACACGGAAAAAATGATTATTGCCAATCAGAAGACGATAACCGTTACGAAGACGTGTACGTTCTAATATCAGACGCCCATTCACACAAATTCTGAAAATTACTCCAAGCTCTGTAATATACACATATATCAGTTTTACTGAACTTATTGCCTTTTCTTGCCGAATAGTTTACTTCAGCATAAATCTTTTCAACAATATCCTCAGTGCATCACATAAAAATGATAACAGTAATGATAACAGAAGAACAGATAAAATGATAAAAATAGAAGTGTAGGCTCTTTGAGTACATTTCTTTACAGTAATTCGAGGTAGCTAACTACTTAGCTATGAATCTATGCGCTAATTCTGCTTTTGCAAGAAACAACCTGGCCTTTTCATCAATTCGCTCAATGAATAATCGCTGTTGCCCATTTTCTTCCACAATTTCCAACAATGCATGGCGTTGTTGAACACCAAGTCCTTGCAATACAAAGTCAACTTTTTGGTCTAATCCTGTACCGCCCTGCACTTGATGTTCCGTATTCCCAATTATGGCACGGTGCTAAAATCAATGCATATTGCATTTTACTTTTACTAAAATTTAAATTTTATTGTGAATACACAGAATATGCTCCGCTTTTACTGATAGATTGATATCACTGAAGTGAGCAAAGAAGACTTCCTATCTCTTCTTACTAAACCTTTCAAGCATTTTTAGCTACTTTTGTTATCTCATATTTATTTTTTCTCATTTACATGCTCTCATGTATCATTTTTTAAACTTTGATATTAAAAAAATATGTTTATTACTTTTATTTACAACAATTGCCGTCGCAGTATTTTATTGCCTCTCAATCTTATCTTACTCAAACTTATGAATTTATATTTTTAACACATATTTTTAACTCATCGCTGTTTATTTCCATGGACTAATTCTTGAACAAGTTTCCATTCAGCCATTTATTTTTAATTTTATTTTGATTACTTCTAAAATAATTGAGTACAGGACACAAAATAAGAATTCATTGCCGAAAAATCTACCAAATATTGTTCGTTTGCTTGATTATATACTTTCCAATGTATACTATTAACTCAGATTCACATGCATTATGCAGCAGTGATCTGACAAAGCTTTCATTAAAAAGCTACAATTAATAAACAGTTTGTAAATTCTGAATTAGTAATAAGAAAATTACATTAATATAGTATACTAATAGTTCATTGAGCGAAGGGTCAGCATTCAAGTTAACCAAATAAAAACGGTCTTTTTCCACTTTTATTCCTGACCCAGCTACCGAAATACCGATTTCCGCCAAATCCTTCTGTCTTTCCTGAAATATAATTACTTTTTAAACAATTCTCTAACTAAAGTAATCTTTAGATCAAAAGAAGATAGGCCCGGGAAATTAACTATGTGTTACATATGCAGAGCATTAAATTGATCTTAATTATCTTCTTACTGTGCACTACATTAATTTCATCTTAATTTTCAGTGATCTCAATTATCTTATATTATTCATCTTATTATCAAGATAGCCATGAATAAGTACAGTTACTTTGTAAATGGCTTCTGTATCTTTCAACCTTTCATCCCATGATTTATTCATAAGTTCCACCAATCGTTCCGATTCCGATAATCGCTCACGTAATTCCTCCGTTTCCTATTATAAATATATCTGCTACATAAATTTATGAAACAAAAAGCCAGAATCGACAATCACCTTTGATTTAAAAAATCACATTATAAGTTTCGAGCGAACTATGATACAGTAAGCCAGATAATCCATGCTAAATTATCTTGCAAAATTTGTAACCAAAACAATTATGATGAAAAAACTTATTCATACATTGTGTTCCTTTACGGTCTGTAAAATTTGCGCTCGTAAAGTTTCTACCTCTTCACGTAATTCACGTATAACTTTAGCATTAGGATCTTCGTTAATTACAGCATGGTTAACAATTTTTTTAGCTCTGTCAGCATATCTAAAATAATGAAAATCAAACCATTGAATGATTAAAACAAATAGCTTAAAAGAAATATTCATTTTTACATAGATGAGACAACTGTTTCAATCCAAATTTTACACTGACAAATATTATTTTGTCTTTTTCTACTATTTTCACCCACACCTCTTTTTAATGAGAAATACTCTTGTCTAAATATTAAGTAAACCTTAGAGTAGATAAAGTTTCTTCGTAATTGTCAGCAGCTGGCGATATTGTGGCAATCATTACTGTCCGGCTATTACCACCCAAACTGTCTTTCAATAACCTACAAAAAACCACGATCAAATTTTTAGCTTATAGACAAAATTTGTTTTCAATTTTTAAAAATTCATATTATTTGCCGAATTGAGTTATTGAAATGCTTGTTTTTTTGATTTTTTTGAAAAAAAAAGTTCGTAATTTACATATGAGTAGTTCGCAAAATGTTTAATAATATCTTAGCTCACATTTCACACAGTGTAAAAACGCAATTATTAAACGTGGAAATCGAAATTTACCAGGTTAATACTGAATCTCTGTACGGTATAAATTTGGGTTTAGATGTAGCCATAGGAAGCGAACTTTCTGACAAGGCAGAAATTACCATTCCAAGTGTTGTTAAGGATCTAAATCAGAAACAATCTTAGCACTTATGTCAGGAATTTGAATACTAAGAATGGAAAAATATCGCATCAATTAGATTCTTTTTGTCCTCAAACTTGGATTTGTGTCAAAAGTATTGAGAGAGCATAATAGGATTATTCAACTAATACTTGTTGATACTTCCGCCTTCTTCCAGTCTTTTGCCCACAGCACCACTTTTTTGTGCACGTTCACTTCCAGCCAAATCCACTAACGATATTTTGCTCATTTTTTCACCCGTAAACTGAAAAGCAAACAGTTTATACAAAGAAAAAAGTTAAATAACCGAGCAAACCAATCACTGACTCCATTTTTGAGATCTGTAAGAGCTTGTGTAAGCCGAATGTTAAATACTGCATGAGATCGACTACTTTCAGTGTTCATATTTGTGGCAGCGACTGTCCGAGATTTATTCCCTTCCTCCATTAACGATGCAATTTGCTGAAGATTGCAAAAAGTTATTCATAAATATCTTTGAATGAATTATTGAAATACAGCCAAAAATGAATGAAAGGCATTAAATGGGATGATATAAGCTAAAGCAAAGCACAAAAATATCTATAAAAACTTGATTACACTCGCCAATAGCATAGATTGGTGCAACACGAATTGTCTATTTTTGATTTACTCACTAATTTCATGCATTTTCAAAAATTTGCAAATATATAAAATAGCAAATGACAACTTCAAAGGATGAAACAGCCAGTACAGACAAGCCATCTACCGTTGGACCGAGAATTTTGTGTTCGCGAACTTTCAAATTTTTACTCATTCTGAAATCGTTTCAGAGCAGTTTTTTATAATTTGATCAATACTTTCTAGATAAATTATTTCACACTGTTTTTATCAGTGAAAAAACTCACCAAATTATCAGACAGTAAAGGTGTTGCTGATAATTATTGAGACTGGTAAGGACTTTGAAATTGAAAAACTGTTTAAAGTATTTACTTCTCTCATAAGACCATCTATAGTAATCAGCTAACTCCCATTCTATAAACTTGTACATCAATGTTTATAAAATGATAGATAGCTGATTAGACTTAGAAAACCGATGCAATTATTAGGACCGCTTGTTATAACATCTACGACTCCAGAAATTATCCATCTAATTAATATCATTCTCATACTTTATTAATTTGGTTATTTTTATTTTTACCACTTACTTTCTAGGATCCAAAAGATCGCGTACTTTTTCATTATAAATCTCCAGATAGGAAACTTCCACCTTAAACGCTAAGCTCTCAGATGACAATTCGTTAATTTTCTCAAAAATTGAACTGCATAAGCGCGGAATTATACCGGGACTCTCTGTGGTACCCATCATTGTGTAACTTTTACCTGAACCTAAAATCGAAAAATAATTTTACTAAATAGAGTTCTTTCTCGTTTATAGAAAAAACGAAAATCATCCAAGTTTTGATTTGAAAAATTCAGAAGTTCAACTGGTACCTGTTTGTCCATAAGCAAATATGCAGGCATTATAGCCAGCAAATGCGTTGGTGAGTACACCTATGCCAACTCTTCTGAATACTTCATTTTGATCTGAATCACATTTAAACATTTGTTTTTGCACAGTAAAGTTCTACACTTGGCAGCTTTTATTTGAAAAGCAAATTAATTTACCCTCTGCTTTAATTTTTCGCTGCAAAATAAGCACTTAACTTAAATGTTAGGCAATATCGGATACAAAAACAAAATCAGCTGATGCAATATGTGACATCGCTTGCTTTCATCTAAATCACCACATTGTAACTTTGCTAATATCGAAGAATGACGATCATTTCATAGTTATTAAGTATAATAATTTGATAAGGAGTAAAGAAATTACTCGATTTTAATGACTATTTCAATAAGGATCAAAAAATGTTTACTTATGAAGTTATCTGCAGTGGGATCGATGGAATTGAAGCAGTAATCGTACGCAAAACTTTTTGGTTGTTTTCTAAAAGAAAAAACTATTTCGCCTAGCGCACTGCACAAAATTTCAGTACAAACTTGGTGCTGTTATATAAATTAGTAAATAAGAAAAGAAATCTATCACGAATAAAAAATACTAAGTAAACATATGAAAAATCATTATTATTAAAGTTAAGAAATTTATGCATTAAATTGTTTGCTTATAAATGAATTACCAGAGAAGAACCTACTCTTCAATTGGATGGCTTAGAACAGTTTGATTGTCCAGCACTGATACCACGCATTTTGTGCTCAAATCTCGTTCTTGAAAACATCAACATTAAATTAAAAACGAAAAAAGGAGGTCAAATACTTAATTGCTAGGTGGCTTAGAAAATATAATTAAAGAAAAAAATAGAATAATATTATAATGAGTCTTTTTTCAATAATTAATTCAAAGAAAGCTTAGAAACCATTCTAAGGCGGTTCAAATTGGAAATAATTGAAACCACTCTGATTTCTTTAAGCAAATCATAAATATAATAAGAATTTTGTTCATCTTTTGATTGGTTAATTCTGTATAATTACAAACAGTTCAGTTGTGAGTCACCTAGATAAAAAACTGGTTCAGTTCAATGCAGAAAAAGGTCTTCGAATAGTCAGTTCTGTTATTGTTTGGAATAAATAAAATTTGAGCGGTTGATTTGCAGTAAACATTTAGACGTGATGAGTCTCATTTTTGGATTCTCGCATTGAGATGTATATTTCTATTTTAGTCTTCAGTTTCATTTAGTCATTCATAAACTTTGCATTTTAATTGGTAAAACTTTGATAATGCAAACTACTTAGCGCACCTCTTTTGTTAAATGGACGGACTCGCACGGCAACTTTCACTTTTCCTTCTTCATCCATTTTCGGTTTTAATATTCGTAAAAGGACTTATAGTTTAGCAGTAATTTGGAATTATGCCTTCAGAATCTTTCAGCTTAATAAAACCACAACAATGCATCGACTTTAGCACAATAAACAGCCAGAAAACTGAAAAAAGTTTAATAATGCATAGAAAACGCTTCTAAAATCCTTTTATTTATTTAGTATTTGTCACAGTTCCAAGAAGTGAAATCACTCTTTAGTTTTTCCTCAATATTACTATTTGTGACGTAAACAATGACATGTTTAAGAGGCAAGCAATTATTTTTTTACTTTTTTACGTGAATCCAATCCACGTAAGAAAGTAATCAATGATATTTCACTTCATGGAAAAATGTCTCAAACATCTTCCCAATATGTATAACAACTACTACTGAATAAGTGAGCTGTTATAAACGAAGAAAGTGCGAAATTTGTTGAAAAAATGCAGCTAATCAAATGGATAAAAACGAAGATGAGGATCTAAGTTTGCAGTGAATAATTAGCTGTGATAAGAAAGCGCAATGACAAAAACTAATAAGTCTGATCCCACCTTTAACCTTTGAGTTATATATGGCAACAAGTTAATTTTTATAAGTGAGTACACTAAATGAGCAGCATCAAACCAACAACATGCATTACTGATTATTAAACATTGAACATTGAGCATTTGTCATCTTGAAATATTTGCTGCATGAGTGAGTCAAAAAAACTTTGAAATTTAATTCGTAATTTCACATAAATTAGAAAGACAACCGTAAGTCATGGCTGAATCTTTCATTTCTAAATTATAAAAACAAAAAAATATTCTCTAATAATTATTTCAAGCAATCTACAAAACAAAGCATAATAATATGCTTCAAAAAATATGCTTACATATTAGTGAAAATTAATAAACATAAGAAACTGCATGCGAAACGACACTTTTTCTAAACTGAAACTATCCAAATCAGAAATGTCTGAGAACAAATGTAATTGCTGAATGTCAGAATAATATCAAAACTTTTGCAATTTTTCGAACTGCTTTTACGGGAAACAGTGAAATGGTAAACAAAGTGACGGTACTTAATATATATTCCTCAAACAGGCCACTCTTAAGTTTGATTATTTGCATTTTATGCAAATAATTATTCATGTCAGTAGGTAATTCACGATATTTAAGATTCTTGAGGCACATTCTTGCACAGTATTATTAACTGCAGTTTTTATGCAAATATCACTCACTAACAGTAACTAACAAAGATGAGGTAGAAAGCATAATTAATGCATTTATGCAGTCGAAATTGTCACGATTAAAATTGTAATCCTGAAGCTAACCAATTTTTACATTACTTATGCAAATACTTACATTTCAAGAGTGGCAAGTCTGAGTAATATATTCAGTATTATCACTGCTTCACTATTTCCGTGTTACTTGTAATAGAGGTGAGAATATGTTGAAGAAAAGTGATTCAATTAGCTCAACAATAACTGAAGCAACAAGAATAAAGATTCTGATGCTATAAAAAATAATGATAATAATTACTGCTGTTATTACCAACGCATAATATCAGAAGAAATAAATGTCGCGAAAAAAAAAGATAACAACTTTTAATTTGAAAGGAAATAAGCTAAGAATTTTCAGCTAGCAGAAAGTATAAAATTGAATCACAACAGAATACATCATCAGCACATCATTATCACTCAACATGCTGCGAGTGCATTAGCAAAGCAAAAAGTTGAACAAAAAGTGATGATAAAGCATTTTGATGGAGAAAATAATTTGCAGTGATTAGAATAAAAATTGACAGTAAAAATAAATAAGTCAATGAATAACACTGCAGAATTATATATAGAACTAAGCAAGTACATATTCCATGAAATATAATTCAAATAATTAATTCCTGCTAATCTAATTAATTAAATTATATTTGAGTCAATAAATGCATTGATATGTGCTAATGTTGGCTGAATGCTGTGAGCAAAAATAGTCATTTCAAATTAGATATTCTTCAGTTACTTATTTAGTGACGTAATTCACTTTCAACGTTAAACTCTTTATGCTTCGTTCATAACGATTAATTCTCATGTTTTTTCTTTCATGATGAATGCTTAAATAAACACGTACTTAAGTTTGAAAAAGTAGTTTGTAGGCTGGCATAGATTTTTTCAAGCGTTTTATTCGTTAGAGTAATATATATAGTGTAAATGTGAAAATATGCGCATCTTCAGTGTTTCTTCTGATTAGAAAGTAGAATAAATGAGTTGGTTGACAGATTTATTCAAATTCTGAGAAATGAATGGGAATAAATTTCAAATTATTGTTATTTATTGATGAGTCATTTGCAGCCTTCCGCTTACTTTTAACGTGAACTTAGTGCGAATCGAGCAAAAATAAAATTCAAATGCAAATCAATCGACTTCGATAAATCGATATATTCAATAAACGATAAATCGATAATCGGTTCAATAAACTCATAAAGTTAACGTATATTTAGCAATCGTGGAAGGAGATGAATTTTCCAATTATTTACTTTTTTGTGATCTTTGCTTTGAGTAATAGAATTGTCGTCAACCTTTTCTGTTTGCATATTCGAATTTGCTAGAAATTCGAAGCCTAGACGAAAATATGAATTTTGTTAGATTGATCTTACACTGAAGGACTGAAATTATTTGCGTAAGAAAAATAATATTAATATCCTTTGCACTGTTAGGTAATGTACTGAGAAAGTCACAATAAGAAAGCATTTTAAATAAACAAAAAATGTCAATAAAACCCATTGTTACATTCCAGCAAAACTTCCAAAATCATTCTTTATAAATATTTTAAAATGTAGTCCAGTATTTAAAAGATCCAAACGACCTTTTAAATATTGAATAACATTTTATAAAAAATGTTTTCAAATATAAAATTACAATAAAAGATTAAAAAGGACCTAGGAAAAATAATTTTCAAATATAGTTGTTGTTACTATTAATAATATTGACACTGTTCTTAATATTATTATCATTATTATTATTATTATTATTATTATTATTATTATTA
>UYYF01000359.1:0-18415 GCA_900618365.1 Thelazia callipaeda
TGTATAAAGCAGCAAAATGTAAATTACAATAAGTTAAAAAGTAAGATTTAAAAAGCTGTCCATCAATGGTTTTTTTTGTTTCACTTCAATAACATTAAGATTCAAAGATTTATTAAGTAAAATCACACCAAACTCGATTTTTTTTCTAATTAATCAAAGCTTAAGGTACAAAAATACAGTAGCAAACGCAGTGTAGCTTTAAAAAAGTACATATAACGAAAAAGTAATCGAAATTTTAATGCTCCAAACAGAGAAATAGTGAACAACTAATGAATCAAAAAATTACCACTTAAAAGCTTCCAAGTGGCTCTGAAACTATTTTTCAAGTTTACCAAAAAAAGAAAAATTTTCAAACCAAAGAAATAATACAAATTTGTTAAAAATGATTTTAGAAATAATTGTATGTCAAAACGCAACAAATTACATTCTGTGCTTGAAAGTTATTGCCTTCCCAGAAGCAAACTTTGGGATTAATCAACAAAAATGAACTTATAATAGCTTTGCTCTTTTTAATAATCCTTGAAAAGAATAAAAGCTAAAATTGATTGCAAGTTAATATTGTGAAAATTTCTGCTATATGTTTCGGAGCTGCAACTGTATTATTGAAATCTTTATCAAAAAAGATTAAAAAAATATTTCCACACTGTATAGAAGATAAAAGTTTAAATTTCAAACTTTCTCAACAAAGGACACCTAAAATGTAACAAACTAATATTGCTGAATGCTGAATTTAAATATCAGAGTTCTGTCCAAAATCGTTCACTAATGGGTATGACGTAAAATTTTTAGCTGATCCATTTAAGATGACTTTTTGTCGAGGATCCAGCTGAAATTTGGCATTTCTTTGTTTTAAAAATTGTTATAATAATAGATGATTGATATTTAAAATATTTTTACCGAAATAAAGAATCCTATCGAAAATACAAACTTGATAAGCAGACTATACGATAAATTGTAAAATAGAAATATATGAAGTCTGAATTTAAGATATATATTTTTAACAACAGTAAAAGCATGCGTATTTTTTAGTACTTTATATAAAAATGAAGTTTTAACCTCACGTTGCTTGGGTGGGTGGTGTCCATTAAGAGAAAAAGTGTAAGTATTTTGCTGATGTGTTGAAAGATTGGTATATCTGATACATGGGTGAACAATTGGCCGTAGAAGGGAAATGAATGCTGCTCGAAAGCTGTCATTAATCAATGCATACATGATAGGATTCATGCATGCAGATGTCATGCCAATAAAGTGACAAAATAAATATCTTAAATAAACATAAATCAGATAAGAAATGACAATATATTGCTCTGTGAGTATTTTTCATTCAAATTTTTAAATTTTATCTTTGAAATGAAAAAAGTTTGACTTCATAAAATGCACATTTATGTGATTAAAACTTGATTTTGTTCCAATAGTCACTTTTTTTTACTCATCAAATATGTAAATAAATTTACCTGTACTGCGAGAATTCAATTACGTTGAGAACATTAAGTACATTATAAGCATTCATTGGAAACCATGCTACAGCATAAATTAATACCAGTAACAACAATAACAACAAAGCTCTTCTGCAAATCAATAAAGAGTTTTAGAATTATTTTTATACAACTAAGAAAAATGAATTACAAACCTGAAATTTACATTCTATTTTCTAAAAATTACTGATTCATAAGAAAATAAAGTGCAAAAGCAGCAGTGCTTTGGTAATACTTCCACTTATATAAAGAACAAAATATAATTATGAAAAATTTTGCAGACTTAATAAGATACACGAACGTGATTCATGTTTTGAATTAGCATTATTTTAAAAAATACTCATTAAAAAACCATTATACCACCTGTTTCTTTGAAGCATAAGTCGTCGGCGTTGTTGATTTACAGTTGTACTGGTTTCAATACGTTTACGAATAGCGGAACCAATTTGTAAATAACTAAACGCTAATGCTGCAAGTGGTAATAAATACTGAATAGCCAAAACAGAAAGTGTATATGTACGTCTTGAAAATGGCAATCGATGCCATGTTTTTTCAATACACATCTGTGGTCGTTTACGTCCACATACATGAAGCTGAAATACTTTTGAATAACAAAAGTGTAATATCTTTAAAATGTTTACAAAGACATTTTGTCGAAAAATGAAACAAAATGGAATAAAATTCTTTGATTTTTAATCTAAAATTTCTACATAATTTTGCTTGTAAGTCATACCATGACTTGAACATATTTTTGATTCCATGGCTCAAGCATTACATCTTCGGAATTGACTGCAAAAAAATATGGTGCAGCTACTATAAGTGATGTAATCCAAACGATGCAGTAGCACAGTATTGGAGCTGTTGCAGCAAGCCTCCTATAACTATTACTGTTTCATACTTTAATATGATTTCATCGTTTCATTACGATGAATTTCAAGAAATTTTACTCAAATATAATTAAACTTTGTTATGCAAATAAAAATTATTACCATTTAATTGGACATAAGGTTAGCAAAACTCGATCCATAGCGATGAGTACAAGTGTCATGCACGACACAAACATATTTACAGCTTGCACCGAAGCTAACTGAATTCATTAATAATTTATTGGTGGAAGTCATTGTAGGGATTTCAGATTGCAAGCAATTATTAAACAAAGAATTTTTCCATTATTTTATTTTATTTTTGTTTTTTTGAGCATCATCAGGCTACAAATAAATACATATGAGATACACAATTGTTAATTATTTGATAAAATAAGCAGTCTGACCACCAGATTCGTAAAATTCTATTAGTTATGTTTGTTTATTTTATTCAATGCGCTTTTTATCATGTTTTATCTGTGAAAACGGTTTATTTTTGATTTTTGATTGATTCAATTTTTCATCTAATAATGATTAATTGATAAACGAACCGCCTGACATGCGAATTTCCCAAATGGCCAAAACAAATTTCTAGTAAGATAAACAGTGACTGGTGCAGTAATAACGCAAAGCAAGAAATCAGACACAGCTAAGTTTGCAATAAAGTAATTGCGTAAGTTACGCAGATGTGACGTACGCAAAAATGCAATCAAAACAAATAAGTTGGCTATTGCTCCAAAACAGCACACTAAACCATATAATAGTAGAACATAGTTTTCACCACGATGTCGCCATAAAAAATTATTCTGAAATTTGCCAGAATTTTCATAAATAAAGAATGAATGGAAGAGATATTAATGAACACATTTTAAAAATTTTCGTATTTTTATTTTTGACTACAGCTTTTTTTAATATATGCGCTGAAGAAATTTTATATGCGCTGAAGAAATCTACAGTAACAATTTATCATTATTAAAGAAAATCAGACTGATAAAACTTTTCATTCATGAACTTTGTTTTTTTGAGAATTTAATTCTTTATTTCTTCGATAATCTTGGAAATTTATTGATTTAATCAATTTTATTTGGGTTTTACAACAAATGTATATCAAATGTGCTAAATGTACATAAATTACTTAAAATAGCAAATAAGTTCTGTAAAAAGTCTAACTAATCCAATCAAGCCATTACTCATTTTCTAGTTCAGTCGTAAGAATAATGATGTTTTTTGAAAATCTGATTTAAGAACTGATCACTTAAATATCTTAAGAACTGTTTTTTTATTTGAAGATGCTTGAGTGATATAGCAAAAAATTATGAGTGTGTAAAACAACTCTGTTTCATCAATCATCAGTTTATGACTTCATTATTGATAGAATTTGAAATCGTTCCATAAGGGCGAACAATTTAAAACTGACAAAAGTAATGTTTATCAGTAAAGTTAGATGAAAAATTATAAGTTGTACACACTTTAAAATTAGCATCAAAACGGGAGAATTTTCAAATTAAATCTCATTCAACTTCTCGATTTTTAAAGCATTAAAGCTGATGAGTTAAAAATTACTTGAATTTCATATATTTCATCGAAGTCATTGCAGTCTATATCCGACCAATTAGTCCGAAAGTCATTTTTTGCTGAGATCAACATGGACATCATTCTACTCTGTGCATTGCTTGTCTTTATTTACTACCATTATGCACTTGGCACTGCAATGAAACTTCTACCATATTTTTACTGGGATTAATTGTTTATTTTGCGAGAGTGTATATAATTATTACGGAATAAATTACAAATCATTTTACAAATGTATAAAAACTATGTTGCATAGCAGCCACACAGCCCAATTTAACTACAAGAGTGTTTGTTCTGCAATTTGGTGATTTCAATACAGAATAAAATTACTATAGCAAGAGTTCTTCAAAAACATTGCGTGGCTGGAAGCAGCTGAATTGGGAAAAACAAGTCATATCTATGTTGAAACTCACTAATTGAAACTCAATTAGTGTTCAACATGGATAGTACTTATAAGTTGAAAACAGCAATAAACTGACAACCACTTGCAAAAGGCTAAAACATAAGAATGGTGAAAATTTCTGAATGGTATGCTAGCGTATCATTTATTCACTTTCGAAATGAAAAAAATTTTTGGAATTAATATTAGTTTGAATTACCCACAAAAATAGAATTGCTTCAAATCAATGAGATTCTGTTAATAAAAGCAGTTGTTTGGTTTTCTTTGGTAACATTAACATTACTTACTCAGTAAGACTACTTTGAAAGTAAAATAAGAAGTTTCTGGTTAACATATTTGCTTTCACGATTTTAAAATGATGCCTTCTATAGGGTGATATTGAATTAATAAATAGAATATTACACTACAATACGAATAACTCTATTTAGTATTTAAAATTATTTTGAACAGCAAACAAAAATAGATAACTAAAATATGCTTCCTTCAATAAGATACTGATTTCGTATAAAAGAAGAAAATTAAATATTACAGCAGTAATTCTTAAACCGGTAAATGATTATTGCAAAGTAAACGCCTGAAATGAAATCTGTTTATAAACATATCTAACCAGAAGTATTTCTCAGAAAAAGAAATAAGCTGTTTTTTTTTCTTTTAATTTTGCTACTTCAAAATCTAAACACGTATTCAGAAACAGCAGAAGATTTGGTATGTTTCCACTGTTCACAAAAAAAAATTAATTTGCACAAGAATAAGAAATTTACAGCTTACAAAATTTAACGCATACACGTATAACAATGCATTCCAAAATTGCAGAAATTGACAGTCTCCTTGTTTAAAAAGCAAGTTGAACTACAAAGAATTCACAGAAAAAAGGTTTGAGTTTTCCCAACATATATTACTCTTATTTCTTCAAAAAATTCAGTAACAGTATTACTGATTAATACACAATACGTTATCATTGAAGCAATAAAAAAATTGCGTAAATTTTCTGCATAGATACGTCCGTCTCGTCCATCAATGAATTACTTTTGAGACTACACAAACTTTATATAGAAAAGATATCAAAAACAAAATAATTTTGTACCTGGTTGAATGATTAACTTTGAGAAACTATCATTGCAGTGATATAAATAATTAAAACTTCATTAATAGGTTTTCACTTCATTAATGCTTGATAAGAATTATCTACAAAACCAGATATATTATAATAATATCTACTTGCTCATCATTTGAATAAATTTCATTATTTCTGCTCCGAATTCAAAAATTTTATTTATTACCTTTTTCAAGCGCAGAGATTCCAGTTTTTTTTGGTCACATTTGTGCAACTTCTTCTGTAAGATAACTTTTAAATATTGATCATGAATAAGCTTCATAACTGGTTTCTGTTTATTAAAATTTAAAATTCCATCATTTGAAATAAATACATTTTCCAGCTTAAAAATAACAAAGTTAGACAAACATTTTTTAGAAAGACATTTTCTATATCAAGGATTCACTGATAATTCAAAAAACAAAAAAACAAAAAAAAAGAAAACGAATTGCAATTAAGTAAATTAACAAATTAACAAGAGAAAAATAGTCGCACTAAGTCATTTAAATCAGTAAATGAAGTAAATGAAAACGGGAAATATACCGATGTTCTTATTTATTTTATAGTTTATTTATTAGCTCACCACATATCTGATTACTTAAATAATTGTTAAATACTTTAGTGTAAAATATGTGAAAAAAGACATTTGAAAATTGATGAAAAGCGTTTTAGAGTGAGATAAAAGCAAAAATGAATAAGACAGGGAAAGCAAAGATGTGAAAATGGCAGTCAAATTAGTTGGTGCATTTACGACAAGCAGATGAGTTAAAACTTTCGGAAACAGGTGCCTTAAATAACAATTGTTTTTCCGCACAGATTTAATCTTTATCTTGAGCTATGAAAATTTGCTAGATGCAACTAGCATAGAAAATGAAATAGTAAAAAAAATGAATAAAAGATATGCAATGCAATTATTTTTATTATTTGATTTAAACTGCCTTTGCAATAATTTCACTTCATCAACTAACTGCCACTGAAAACTAAGTCATTTGAAATGTCTGCAATAAATTACCAACTTTGACCTTGTATAAGTCTCGAATAATCGAGAAATTGACTTTAATGATCAAGGTATGAAAAAATTGAACAATATTTATTAGAGTACAACAGATCATTCATTTCACTTTTTGCTCCTTACATAGTCATGTAATGAGTTTTTTGTTGTTACAGCATTAATTATATTTAAAGCTTTTCCACCTTCAATCAGTTGTATATTTATGTTAATAATAAATCTCAATTCTGAAAATTTAACGAAATTGATTTAATAGTATTTGATACTAGTTTCTTTATGTCTCTTGTAAATTTTGTAACTAATTCATAAAAATGATTACTATAATCTAAATTAGTCATCAATAGTCTTTGTCCTTATTAAACTATACGTGTAAAGTGCTGACTCTTTATAATTAAAACCAATTGGAAAATTATGTCTTCATTAAAATTTGTTTGGAAAACAATTGAGGATAATTTTTTTAAAAAAGAATTATTTATTATATTATGCTTATTTCTGATATTGCATTCCTGTATCGTGCATTTTTTAGATAAATTAAAAAAAAAAACTTAAATTAAAGTCAGGCTCGATAATACGAAGGTTTTTTTTATGTGTTTGAAAAAAATTTTTTGGAAAAGTCAATTTGACATTTATTTTTACAAATATTAGTTCATTAATAGATTTTATCCACAGGAAGTTGAAAAACTTTCATATTGCATCACCGAATAGGTAAAAGCAGAATTAAAAATTATTTTAAAACTTAATTAATGTCAGCCTTTGACTAGTGAAACTTCAACTTAATTAATAATTGCAAAAGAAATAGCTGCAGTAATGATTTCATCGAGAAAATTTTTGTGCTCAAGTACGCAACTACAGCATGGGTAAAAAATGATGAAAACAATTTACGTTAGAACTGCTAATAATCATATTTATCGAATCTTTTTATGATATGGTCGCATTTGGAAAAAGAAGTTGGATTTAGACAGTAAGCAATTATTAGTTTTAGAAATAATAAAATTGATGAAATGAATTTCGATTCTAAAATAATATTGAATTTGATCATTGTTTGACATCCTTTTAAAATTTATTCACTTTTAATTTAAGGCAGTTATAACAAATCCTAAATTTATATTTTATAGAACTTGAACTCTAAACATTAGTGATGTTAGTGAGTGAAAAATGATGCCAGTGACTAATACAGCTGACATCATTTAGAAACACTTTCAATGTAAAATTTAAAATAAATAAGCTAAAGCATGCATATTTTTTAAATAATAGCCAAGATATTATCTACTGAATATTTAATTAAAGGCAAATTATAAGTTTAAATTTGAATTTTGAAATATTTTACACTTCCCTTAAATTCACATGTCACCTTTAAGATGCAAATATGCGATTTATTTATTTATTTATAACTGTAATTTGAAAATCTTAAAGCTAAAAAAGTATTGTATTACTATTGCTATAATAAATGAAGGGCATATTTTTACTTGGAATATTATCTTTTGGTTCAATAATTTGACACCATTCAAACATATTTTAGCTTAAAAATCAAAAATAATTTTTTTTTTTCAAACAGTTGACACTTCTCGAATATATTTTAGCTAAACCAACAATTTGAAACCGTTGAAATTTATTTTAGCTTAAGAGTCAAAGAAGTTTTTTTCAAATCAAATTTGATAAAAAAACTGCATCACCTGACTGATTCTAAAATAATTCACGAAAAATTAATGCATGAAGACTGATAACATTAGAGATAAAGCAATTATTGAAGTTTAACTAAATTTTAAAATTTAATCAGCGGTGAATGGAGACGCAACTTACTTTGATAATTTATAAAGATGTAAGCAACAACGGAAAATTGGAACTCAAAAAAATGAAAAAAAATGGAGAGGATTGTCAGCGTGCAATATGTTTCTTCGCATAACTGCTTGTAATAACATTTATTTGTTGTGCGAATATTTTTTGTTAAAAGAAGGATTTTCCGCAACTAATTTTTTGATGAAAATCATTGCCACATAATTGAAATGAAGGAATATTACAAATTTGAGAAAGGCTACACTAAACTAAAAAGAAGCAGATATGATGAAAACATTATTAAAAAATGTTCAAGCATTAAAAATAATATTGGAAAGAAATCATCTTTGAGCTGAAAAATAGTTTAAAAAATTTCTGGAGCAATCAAAAACTTATGATGTATAGTTTCTTTTCTTTATATCCAAGAGTAAAAGAAAATAGTAAAGACATGAAGAAAGACCAAAATGCACTTTTTAGTTTTTTGAAGTTTCTAAAATTTGCCTAATGCATGGGGCAGTCATGTAAATAAATGCCTGCTTTAGTATCATATATTATTTGAGTTTCCTTCCATAAAAAATAAATAACTAATCAATTAGATTAATAATTTTAATAATAAATAAACAACCAAATAAACTAATCAATTATTATGATAATAATATGAATAATAATAACATAAAACTAATACATGTCACCTCAAATATATATTTGTGTGCATAAATTTAAGAAATATTTAAGGAGTTAATAATAATAGGGAACGAAAAACTGTGCTTAAACGAGCTTTTGATCGCTTTCTTATCAGTAAAAAATACTGTCATCACAAGTAAACTTAGCAAATGGAAGATTACAGCATTCTCACAACAATGTTCCAGTGAGTGAGTAAAGTGAAATCGAAATCTTTTGAGACGTAAAAACTTTATGAATATCATTCTAAGATGGTGAAATTATTTGAAAATAAATAATGCAATGCATCACACTTGAAGCAAACCATAAAAGTAACTGAGAAGTATATCTCATGAACGTATCTCAATGCATTCTTTTTATAAAATTAGATCAAATTTAATAAATACGAGCTCTTTTCCATGCATTATCTCTATGTCAGCAATGCTATGACCATAGTCTTTAGCGAATTATTAAGGTGGAAAGTGATACTCTTATGGTCGGTGTGAAATACAGCCATGCAAACTGTTGGTCTAACTAAAGAAGTTATGGTATGTTCGGAAGTCTGGAATGTAAAAATAATTAATTAAGGCATTGTGTTACAGTTACAAAACGTCCATTCCATTCCTTTCATTCTTGTTTTTGTTTTTTCGCCTTATAAATAAACAAACACCCTTGTACTGTTGCTTAAAAGTAATGCAATCATTCATTTTATACTATGATTTGTTAAAAACCTTTGCACTTTAAATGATTGGAAAATACTACGGAACAAAAGAAACAAATGGATATGAAAAAAGAAAGAAAAGCCATTCCAATACAGTTAGACGAAGAAAGAAATTTGGTTAGCATTAAAATTATTGCGAAATATCAATTGTCATTGATAGTCAGTAATTTACACCTAATGCACTTGATCGATTGGCGTGAGGTCTTCTACTCATTTTTTTCTTTTCATTTACAGCACTTGTTGGTAATGTGAAGCATAAGTGCAAAAAAAATTATGTAAATTTGCATATTCAATAAATCTTTCAATTTAACTTGCCCAGATATATAAATCACAATAGTGTTAGGCTATTCATTTACAAGGTTCGAACCACTCTGATTAGTTGGTATTGTCATCGCCAGTTGCGGTCTACGGATTTTCGGTTTACGGTTTACAGTTACGGTTTACAGATTTTATTGAGATATTTTGCATCTTTCTCATAAGTAATCTAGCCTTAGTTATTTGTAGGTTCTAAATTACATAAAGTTAATATAATGAAAGATAACCGACAATATCCGTGAATTAGCTTTATTGCAGTTAGGTTTTTTTTGTTAGTCATATAAGAATGCCGAAAATAAAAATTATTGCGTTATTTAGCAAAAATTTTTTACAGAAGTATCAGTGATGGCAAGCAAAAATTATATGTCTTTTTTCGAAGAAAAGAAACGAGCTCGACAGGTAACTAATATACTTTGATTCAAAGTTTGATTCAAACATGCTGCCAAATCATACTTTATTATTCGTAACAAAATTTTAAAATGGTCAAGAGTCAACGATATGAATGTGTTTACTAATTTTTAATCGCACAGTTACATCACTTGTGTTTACAATAAATATTGTAAAATTTGCACATATCGATTTGTGAAAAATTTGCATATATTGATTAGTTTTTTTGCTCACTAGTTTATCAGAACGAAAGACTATATACAGTAGCAGTTAAAATGAGCATCATGAATGTCTTCCTACAAACATCTTAAAAAAACATGTTGCATTGATCAGATTTGAAATGAATATTTTTTCAAAGCATTGTGCAAATGCATCAACTTTTAATTTATATAAGATTGTTATGAACAGAAGTTCAATTCTGAATTAATAAGAAAAAATTTCAGAAGAAATAACATAGAAAATTACTTTTGGTAATGATTTATTTCTAGATGAGTAAACTAGAAGTAGAGAGGAATAACTTACCTATTACGTCTGTAACTTACCTAGTACTTGGTTTTGATTAGTAAAATAACGCGAAGAACAACAAAAAAGTAGATCATTCAGGTTCTCAATGATGAAAGGTGCCAGAAGAATAATAACTCATCGCTGGCTCATAAAACATTAAGCGAGTATCAAGAGGAATTTATCAGGAGAAACATTGAACTATACGAAAAGCTTCAAAAACTCAACAAAAAAGAAGTACCATAAATCTTGCCGCATTACTTTCAATTTTTGATTGCAATAGTTCTTCACTGCACCGATGAACATTCTTTGAATATACAAATTTTTTATGTTACTCTTGTTGACATTTTACTTATTTTGCATACAGTAACAAAAATATTATTTTTCAGTTAGCTCAAGGATTTGAGCAAATAAGAAGTGCAAGAGATGAGATCAAACAAAAAATTGAGGAAATAACAAAGTGGATCGATATCGGTTGGAAAAAGCTGCATGAAATTGAACATGAAGTGGATAGAGATTCTGTATATTCTGCGCAGAAATTAGAGGAGATTAACAGCTATTTAAATACTGTGACTCAAACGAAGGAAACAATAAATCTGCTCTTGAACATCGTAATCAAGCATTTTGCATTCTCTTATTTCAATACGATTTGATTTATTTTCAGTTTAAATAGTATGCGCATATAATCATACCTAAATTTTGCTTATTGCCTCACAGTCATTGTTTGTTTTCTTTTGAGTAAAAAACAAACTGATTTACTTTAATCATAAACTGAAGCTAAGCTTAAGCATACAAAATTCCAAATTTTATGGACAGAAAAGCTATATTTAACTTTTGAAAGTTGTAAAAGTTTATTGTTTTGAAAGGCAACGGGATACAAGCGATCGAATATTAGGGCAAAATTGAAGAGAAAAAAGCCGAGAAAGGAAGGAAATCAGTTAAAACGCAGTAAAAATGAATTAGAACTTCAAAAGTCTGAAGAAGAGATGTATGAGACGATTGTGCAAGAAGTAGTTCCTTACTTTTCACTAGTCGCATTAATTAAAACTAGTAAAATTATTTTATCACCACATCTTGGCAGTGGATAACATTTCGAAGTTCATCCTTAGAAAGAAAAATGTTTTTGTCAATGACATACACTGTAGTCAATATATTTGTGTACCTAATAAATGATTTTAAACAAAGTATAGCCAGTAAACAGGATTTAAGTATTGACTTGATCACTTGAAAGACACTAATCAAGAGGTTTTTTTAAAACTTTTAAATCAAAACCAAATTTGATTCTAAGACAAAACACAACAAATTAATCCATATGTTTTCGATTCAATAAATTATGTATTTACAGTGCAAATTAACCACAAGTAATTTTAAAAAGCACATCAGTCATCATCTCATTCTTCATGTCCAATTACCAGCACAGTTGCACATCTGTAACAGCTTATGTAGGCAAAAATAATTTCCGTCTTGAATTGTAGAGTTTGGTAGTGAATATTTCAGAAAATTTGCTATAACAGATTTTACCGGTAAGTTTTATATACTTTTGTAATGCTTAGTTTTTAGGATTGGTAGCGCTTAAACACTTAAGAATAGCATATTTTAGTTTCTGGATGTGGAATATGAAACTTGGCATCAAGAACTGCACAAGAAATGTGATGCAAATGGAAAATGAACGATGAATGATAGCAAATAGAAATAAGGTGATTTCCATAAAATGAAATGAAAAATTTTTTTCATAATTTTTTTCAGTGTTGATCGCTTAGTTTTTTGTTAGCAGTTTGTTCGTTTTTTTATATTTGAGAAACTGTTTATTGAATAGAGTGATAACAATAGTAGATCATTTAAAAAAGGATTAAAGTTACATCTGTAGCAATAAGTTGACATAGAAAAAGCATCATAAAATAGAGCTGAACAAAATTTTGACAACTTCAGTATTTTTTGATTTGCCAATAGAATCAAAAACTGAATGCCTGAATCCAAAGCTGTTCTTGAAGGAAAACGAATCATTGAAACCTTATGAAAATGACAATTGATCAAAAGCTGATTTTTTTTGGCATTATATAAAGTTATTTCAACACTAGGTACGGTCAATGTGAAGGAGAAGTATTAGGGTTGAATATTTCACTTTATATAGAATAGAATACATTCCAAATGACAATAGTTGAATTTCACAACGCATGAATTCATTTATATTCTTGTCTGTATGTTACTCTATCTACCAGTTTGGAGTTATTGTTTTTTTATAAAAATATCTATTAGTTTGGAGTTGTTTTTTATAAAAATATTTTTTTGATATTGAATTTGTGTTGCTAAAAGATGTTACTTTCATGTTTGTAAAGTGATATTTGAGTGGCAATAAATCCAATATTTTTCTTGAAGAATAAAAAATACAGCGATATAATAGTTATTTTAATGGAAACTGTGCAGAAAAAAATGACCATGAATTAAGGTAAAGCAGCTCGAGAGATATTTTAGCTGCCTCTGATTGAAAGTGATTTATTAGTACTTTCCATGTGTTTCATTTTTTCTAAATTTGAGCTGGAATACGTTTGGGCTCAAATTCTCAAATTTAAACATGCAAATGAAATTTGTTCGTTAACTGCTTTAGAAAAATTACTTTTTACAGGCTCAATTTATATATCTTTTAAGTTTTTTTTTTCTAAATTAATTATTTATTTGCACTGAAAGCCTGATATAACATTAAGTGATAAATTCCTGCCCTGCGTTTGAGAAAGGGGATAAGTGTGGGACAGTTTATGATTTTGGACTTAATCACTATTGCTGTTCCTTGTTGCGTGAGCATCGCATAGTTTGTAACGAATCCACTGAAGCGTTAAATCACTTACTGCGAGAATATGAATTTTTTTGTGAAATAGTTGGACTTATTTTCCATTGCGCATTTCATTTTTTATCACAATTTTTCAAGGGTACTGTAGAATGCATATTGATATGAATGAAAATAGATTCTTCATAAAGTACCAGTAATTTGTTCTCGATCATTATATTCCATTTTTTAAACACTTCACACATGATTTTTATTCCATGTTTCTTGTGGATTATGATATAGTGTGCATTGTTAGAATGACTTCGGAAGCAATAAGAAATATTATTAAATGCTTTTTGAAATGCCTAAAAAGTAATCCAAATCATTAAAATACAATTATTTTCAACTTTTTTTCACTTTATGTCATCACCAATTATCTTCAAGCATTGTTTTAAATTACTTTCAAATATTTACTGTGGGCAGAAAAACAGAAAAAAGCAGAAAAAAATTTAATCCTACAAGTTTATAAATATTTAAAGTATCATAGACAATGCAAGTAATCTTACTTGGCACATGAATAAATGAAAGATTTTTGGGTAGAATTTTTCGCTTATGGTCATGAAATATGAATGAAAAATTCTTAATTATAGTGCAATTTCATTTTACTTTGATCCAGTGTCTTGGAGCGAACACGGCACAAAGTTGGAGCTGTAAAGCTCTCACAGTTTATAAAATAGTCCTAAGCAAAATCACAATTATACAATTATATTTGTATTCCAGTCGATAATAGTCATTATTGCATTATCTATTGGATTTTGCTGTGATTTGCTTCTATTACCTCATTATCTAAATAAGTTTTGAGGGATTAATTTTAAAGCTTTTAATTATAAAATGTTTTTATTACATTTTTGAAGTATCGATTTATTGAGAGTGCTTTTCTATATGCAAGTGCATAGCAGTCAGTTTAAATGAAATAAATACTCATACTGGATAAGCTAATCTAAGGTACCAATTAACATTTAAATAATATTCTCTTGAATTAATTGATAGAATAAAGACTGCTATAATCTCAGCAATCACATTTATTTGCATCAATTCTAGTTTACAAATTTTTTTGTTTAATTTTGTTTATTCGTAACCAAAATCGAATGAAGTTAGCAATTACAGCGGAAAATGTTATTTGAAATCATAATTAAATTGCAACTATGTCAAAGCAAATAAGTAATAAAGTAAAGAAAAAGATGCATAAAGAAAAGAATAAATAATCAGTTGCTCATGAACAGTACAATGTATTATGTGTGCAGTTGTGTGCTGAAGCATAAAATGATACAAACAGGATTATGAAGGGATGTAGATGAGGCGAACTACACGAGGCCAGAACGAAACTACCAATGCCAGTACCACTAACTAACGAATACTGAACTGCCTTCAACACCAACTACTAATTGACTTCCTCTTAACTACTTTAACTTTCACTACTAGCAATCAAAACTTCTTTACTCAAAGCTATATTAATAAGAATAACCTTAGTGGTTCCATCAAGCCAAAAATCAGATGACTTTCACTTTACCGTATCCCTTCGGCATTTTTGCAATGATTGCATTTTCAGGACAGCGAAAGATAATTGATTTTCCATCTCTTCTCATTCAAATTGCGGATACTTCTCAAAACATTTTCAATACTTCCTCTCTGCTTCTCTTCATTCTATATTCTTTAAGAAGGAGCAAATGCTACAAAATCTGATATTTACAAAAGTACGGCTTGCATTTTTTTAAATAATACAGTATTAAATTATTTGAATTGTAAATTGTTTGTCTTTGCTTATATCAAGGAAAGTGCTCAACTATAAAGCACTATGATGCTATTATTGAAGCCGAATTGTAATTTCTGCAATTCATAGTCAAAGAAAGCACAAGAAAAATGTTCAAGATAAGTTGCGAAAATAATTCATTAATCCTCATATCATTTACGTTTTTTTTTTTGAGCTGCAAAATATTATACCACTAACTAGAATAATGTTTTCTCATTACAGTTAGGTGTAACCTTTAGTACTCAACTTTTCTCATGTTTTGATCTTAGAGGTAAGCATGTGCATTTGATTTTAAGCTTGCTACATAATTTTACTAAATTTTTTATTAACTTTGTTTATAAATATATGATTTAAAGTGAAATAATTCTCATCAAACTCATTAATGTAGTGGTAATGAAAGTGAAAAAAATTTAGAACAGGTGGTCATAGATGATGAATGACTTGTAAGCTGATTAACTGAAGCTCGTTAAAGTATTGTGAAAAGAAGATCCATGTAAAATGTATGTAAAGAAGATGGCAATTTGTTGAGGTTGATGATTATTTCGGCATGCATTAATATTGTTCATGCTTACACGCTTCCGCGATCAAATATAATTCTGAATTGACGATTAATGTCTTGTGCTGTGAATGAATCTTCTTTGCAGCGCAGGTTGAATCTATTCTGTTATGCTCTATAAATATTGCTTTTTGCATTCCGGTTTTCAAAAACTTCTATTCACAGTCTCCAGAAAAACCTGTATGCAAACTTTTATGCTTGTTGTTGTTAATGTTTTTGTTTCAAACATATTTTTTCGCATTTTAAAGACTGTTGTAATGTTTTGGAATGATGAATTATTTTTAAAAATTATTGAACTGTGGTAATTACCACAAATTATTACATTTAAATGATGAAAATGGATTTAAGAATTATTTACAGTATATTAGCATTTCTTAAAATAATGTTTCAAATTCTTGTGCAAACAGACAATTTTGTTTGTTTGCATAACTTTATCAAATATTTTTTCGTACCAAATGTTATTTGTGTTTGCAGAACTACCATGTTGTTTTTTGTTTAGTAGTGAATGTATTGGCAGGCAAGAAGGAAATAAAAAATTAATGATGTAGTTACATTAAAAAATTTATTGCCATCAAGCTTTTATTTTATTTAGCTTCATGTTATAATGTACTTATCACATCATTGAAGTAAAAGTTCGGAAAAAAAATGAAATTCTATCATTTCAAGCTTTTTTCTTAATTAGATACAAATTTCTTGTTGAGTAATTTAAAGAAAATAAACAAACAATTATACGATATGTTGAAAAAACAAAGAAAAGTTCGTAATAAAAATAATGATTACAGTATAATGAATGAACACACTTTGTTAGATACAAATTGTAATTGAAAAAAGTCAATTTTCTTGTAAATAAAACAATGTACTACTATTTAGTAGATCAATTATTGTTTTTGTAAATCAAATAGGTCATTATCTAAATGTGATAGAGAAGATTAACTCTTATTTGTAATGGCTGTATTTGATTTTTGTAATTGAGAATTTCAAGAAAATGCCAATATGCAAGTAAATTTTTCTTTCCTGAAAATGAACAAACCTACTATACCTTTCTACATGAATAATTTACGGGATCAGAAGGATCTTAACCATCCGCAATGAATAATAAGTATTCCGGAATTCTATCTACATGTTGTTGCTTTTGTTGTTTTTGACTTCTTCTGTAAAAGTTTTTTCTTTGTTGTATTCAATATGCATTACTATTTATGGTCTTCTGTGAAAAAATTTTAACTAAAATTTGAGAAAGAAAGAGCAAAAAAACTTAACGATATGAGTTCGGAGGCAATGGTTTGGTATGCAATCATTTAATAAAAACTTTTTAAAAGAATAATTTCACTTGTTGTTGTCCTTTGAGGTCTCCACCCAACAAGAAAGAAATGATGACTGGTGGGAGGGGAGGGCCAAGAAGATCGTAGAAATTGAGAAAGATTTGTTGTAAATTGAAAAAGGTTTAATGGCACTTGTCCGCTTTGCTTTTGCAACGGTATTTTCATTAATAATAATAATAATATTATTATTATTATTATTATTATTATTGCCCGTATAATTCATGATTATTGGTTCTAACTTTTAAATAGATGAAATATACAGATTATATTATTTTAAAAAGTTATGAATAATACTGAATCATGCATGAATTGCAAATTACTATTGGCTTCAATCCTTCTTTCGTTTAGATCTTAAATTTTGTTTAGTAGTAACAATTATTCATCACCTTACATTTTATTACCATAATTTTGGGTTGAACAAATATCATTAAAACATTTTTTTATACTTGCATCAATCAAACAGCTGATGTCACTTATCACTATATTAAGAGGTTAAAGTAGTGTAAAATAGCATATTAGTTTAATGAGTCAATTTTCTTATTAAAAAAATAGTACACTAAATGATTTTTGTGTTACAGCTTTGATAAACAACAATAATAGTCATAACAATAACAACAGCTATTTAGTTGATTTAACAACTAGGTATCGTTGCATTGTACAAAATTATTATATGCTTAAATGTAGAAAATAGGTAGATAATATGAATTGATAGTGACTTTAGTGAATACGGTTACCATTATTAAGCAATGCTGAGAAGAATATTTATTGCGCATGAGTTGTTCGGCAAAGGAACGCAAGCTAAAAAGTAAGTAGCCGACAGCTAGAAATGTGTTAGAACAATGTATGGAGACTTAGGACCCTAACAAATAGTAGTCTTTCATCAGGAGTCAATTTATTGTTGCACTACCTCGAATATGGAATTCTTAGTGGCAGCTGCCTAAAGCAACCTGTTGTTTGCCTATGCTTCATTGCCCCTTGCAACATGAATCGCACCTGTAGAAACAAGACTAGTTAGACTTGATAGCATCAGTTAGTTGCTGTTTGAAATTAGTGTGAAGTAGTTAAGCTTATTGAGAACAAAAGTGCCACAAACATTTGAAGACCAGTGAACTCTGCTAGCAAAGTTTACTCAATTCAATTTGCTTGATTGGTTTCATCTTTGAATTGTGTCTATATATATATATATATATATATATATAT
>UYYF01000360.1:0-18408 GCA_900618365.1 Thelazia callipaeda
GATTTATAAAATATGTGATGCTACAAAATTCATTCTCCTAACTTATAGCTGCAAAAATCAAGAAGTAGAAGTACTGTCAGATCAAGATGAAATCTTGGTTATTTTCGACGTTACGGAACTAAAACATGATGCATCATTTGCTTTGATATTCATTCAAGGTGACCTTTACACGAATATGTTTTGAATGAATTAGGCTTTCTTATTCTGTGACTTTTCTAAACATGTAACTAAATATATGAATGCTTATCATGAAGGACTCCTTTTTTTTTAATACTTTAGATTCTGGAAAACCACTACCTAAGCCACCAGCACCAGTTTGGATACCTGGAAGTGAAAATCGTCTGTTCCGCGGCTTTCAACTTGGGAAAAATGGTCCAATCGAGAAATTCATTCTCAATGCTATCCCGAAAATACGAGATCGAAATCATCCTTTAGAATCAATCGCTTCTATTGTAACTGATTTCACATTAGGTCACTTGCTCGGATAAGCTTTACTAATATACTATTTTTGCTGGAAAGTTGCTTCACAAATATCTATCTATCTATCTACTTGTGAATCAGTCTTCTCACTTCTTGACTTCTCAAAAATTATGGTTGAGAAAGTTTTCAAACGGGTTATGTTTTCAAAATTTTAAAATGTAATTTGTATAAAAATTATTGTTCTAAGAGCAATATTCGGAAAAATTTATTAAACAGTCAAAATGTTTAAAAAAAAGAGCTTCACTTCATAACAGTAAACTTGTTTCTCTGTAAAGCTTCTCAGTACTAACAAAAATTTTTAAATATTTGAAAAATATGAAAATAGTAAAATAAAATTATTACTTTTCATTCGGAATCACTCACACAAATTCAAAACTATCCTACATTGCTTCTGTACTGGCAATTTCTATACTCCACACATGCCAGAGATGCAGGAATAGTGCACTGTTTCTTCTAAAAAGAGATTAGATTAATTTTGTTAAATAATAAATACTGTGGTCGAATTGACTACTGCTCTTATTTGGACTATTAAGATAAGTAATAAAGAGAAAAGTGTCCTACACGCCACGACATTTACAGAAATATGATAACAAACAAACGAAGTTTTGTAAATAACCCATAAAAATTTGATAGCAAAGCAAGAGAAGACAAGTAAATAAAACAAAGTGTGCCTTATATTAGGTTTGCGAAGATTTGGCAAAAATACAGTTCAAAACAAACAAAAATAGAGTGGTACTTCCGGTAGGATATACCTTCATTGGCATTTAGTAAATCAATATTCTTTAGGTAAAGAAAAAATTTTACGGCAATAAAAATAAAGACTTCAAAAAAAATCAACTGATACTAATGTTTTAAGAGAACTTGTTCATTTTGACATGACAACTAATATCACGCACATATATTCACGCGAATTACGGAAAAGAATAGGAAGGTTACCTTATACAGATTGATTGTTCTGGGATTTAGCAGTTGCACATTGCGACTCAATCTTTCGTTGTTTGATTAGCTCTATAGTTTAATATGCTTTAATTATCGTACGTATGGTTCTTTCGTATTGTTATGGGGTAGGTTAAAGGTTATTTAAGTTATGCAGAGCAGCTTACAAATTATGTTATTTGGCTAAACAAACTGCTAACTTTTATTGCTTTTAACTGAATCAGAATTTGTGTCATATGCGCAAACGTGAATGGCATTATCAGACGAAGTAATTTCACGACGACTTCGAGCAGTTGATCAAACTTCTGAATCAATTCAAACTACTTCAATGTGGATATTACATCATCGTGACTCAGCTGTAAAATTTGTCAACTGTTGGAATGAAGTATTCAAAACTGGTATGTCCATTATTTCATTTATTTTACGTAGTGCGCAAGCAGAACATTCTCTTTAGTCAATCCACTAATAAATCCATTTAGTGTTTGCTTTTTAACAATAATTTTATCCTTCAAATGTTTTATTCATTTGTATTGGCGTTTTTCATAATCTTTGATATTTTCGTAATAGTTGAAATTATTGCAAAAAAATTAGAATTTTGTAAATTACAAATCATTGATATTAAACTCGGTTCAAAAAACTACTCAAATAGATTAGTAAAAGAAACCTTTCCTTCCCTCCAAAAAAAAAATTAGAACCTTTATTGTAAGTGATTGCCTTGGCAAGGTTTAATAATTATTATCACATAAGCGTATAACTTCTAACTATTATCTTTTTTATTCAAATAACTCTAAAATTCGATCCAAAAAATCTGATAGTGTCGTAAATATTAATGAAAATATACTTTTATCATTATTATCTTGATCATTATCGTTGTTATCCTTAATTTCATGATTGTTAGTATTATTGTTATTGAAAAAGTTTCATAATATTTCGTAGTTGAAACTGTGGTTATGCTTCAAAAACAAGGCTTTACACTACGTTTCTAATATTTCTATTTCTTAACCAGTTTTCAAATTCTCACACAAGTTTCAAACTAAATTGTCATTTTTAATTCCTCTTCAAAAATTTTCATGTGTATTTAAATTTTTTATATTTCTCAAAATTGACTTTCGACTTCTTTTTCAGAGATTTTGATATTTAAAAAAATTGACAGTTGTAAACATTGACTGTCTAAATATAGCGTTTTTATAGTTTACGATACGAATAGCCATCGTATGTATACTCGATCATATAATTTGGTCTTTCATTTTGACTAAACCCATCCAAGTTTGATAAAATGTCTATTTTTTTAAATCCATTTATTTATAATTATGTCATTATAAAGTGTTTGAAGTAGTAGAAAAGCTTGCAGTTTGAACTATTTCAGCTAATGATGTTTTACAAATAGCTCTGTTTTACGTGGCAAACGATGTTTGTCAGAAGGCAAAGAAAAAAAACGGTGCGCATATTCTGCTGCAAGCTTTTGCGCCTCATTGGGTGAACGCAATCTCTTATTCCAGGTGCTTTTTGTCTTCTATGAAGCTATTTTGCAAATACGCTGTTTTCCTTATGGACTCTAGACAAAATCATATTATTTTAAGCAATGTCTCTTATTTCATATTTTCAGTCTTTCTTTTATTTTCACTTTTATTTTACAAAACAAATGGTGTTTATTTTTACTTGCAATCAAGTATACATTAAAATTTCAAAAAAAAATTTTCTTTCTAAATTTAGATATATTCTTAGTTTTATAGTCATACCTCATTTATTTTAAACAAGTTTATGTTGATATCAAAAACAAAATGTTAAAGAGGATTGAAGAAAACTCGCAGACATTAATTTTAGAGGTAGTGAAAATGTGCAGAAAGCTGTTAGTCGAATACTCGACATATTCGAAGAACGACAGATTTATTCCAAGTCTCAGTTAGCAGATATGCGTGCTGCACAAAGTATTCTTCCATCTTTTTTTTAGTGGTTTCTTTTAATTCTAGTTTTCTGGTATTTGTAGTCAATATAAGCGAATATATCTGCGCTTTGGGTTTTCCGGTTCTAATTTTCATTTGAATTTTGCTTATAAAGTAGCTAAATTGAGTTCATATAGACAGTATCTAAACCTGAAGTTTATGCTATTCTTAATTGTTCCGTTGAATTTCAAATTTAACAGTTATTTAGTGAAACTAATTATAGATGACAGCAATGAGTTGGAAGACAATTCATTACTCGACTTTGATATTAATTATTTGATTCGTGACGTCGAGGGTTACCATAAAGGAAACTTAGTTATGGAACGTGCAAGGGAATTGCTTTCAAGAAGTGATTTCAATTTCAAAGATAAAATAATGAGTCGGATGAAAGGTATAATATGAGTTTCTTGAATATATTAGTGTCTGCGGTTGGATTTTTTCTTTTTTTATTGCTTTTTACTACTCTAATGCGTAGAGAAGTCACGGGCCCTCATTTAAATATTGATTTATTGAAGTTATTACACAACCTGGTTTACAGATCGTCGAGATGGTATAAAATTTATGGAGGAAATGGAGCAGTCGCATACAAAACTGATGGATTTTTATGGTGCATTAGCAAAGCACCGCAAGCGTGGGCAGCAGATTCTTGGTGAAATCGAACGAGCTAAGCGTTGTTTCACTTTACAGCTACGAGATGTCACTGTTGTAGAAGATGTGAGTAATTTATTATGCTAATTTTCAGAAAGAATATTTTTGGTTGAATATAACATTGCATAAATCCGAGTCCAAATTGGATTGGTTTTGCACTTGAATATTTCAAGCACTTGTTGTGTTATATTCATGAATATTTATTTTGTAAGGCATACCAGAAATTTGGTAGTGGTATTGATGAAGTGAGTGCTGAAGTAGAAGAAATGTTGAAAACAGGTGTATATCCAGGTGCTTCTCCACCAAGAGATGCTCCGTCACCTACTGCAAATGATGACCCATTTAGAGAGGGTGTTGAAACAGCATTTAAACGTATGTTTAGCTCCAACAGTTTTGCTTCTAACATTTGATATCAGTCTTTGTAGTTTTTAGCTTATAAATTTGCATTATCATTTTATTTATTCTTTTTCCGTTTACATTTTTAATCTTTCATAGAAATGAGAGGACCACAGAATGCAACTCGGGCGCAGTTGCCATTGCCAAAATCGTTGCAATGTAAAGAAGAATCAGTCGTCACTGCTGGTAAGAAATTGCTCCAGACTCCAGTAACATTTTCATTGTAAGAACATTTGTGCAAGAAATTTTGACTTATGACTTCAGTGCATTTGAAAATTTTAGATTCGCTTCAAACTAATCAGTCGTTCAAGGGTTCTGTACATATGCTAAAAATTATGGAAGGAATTCGAGCTAATGAAGTAATTTTTCCATTCTGTTCACTGAATTATTTAAAAAATTATTTAATCTCAATATCATTATCCTATCTCTTAGTAGATAAACATGTGTGTCATTTTTTCATTAAATTATGTCTCTAAACTGTGTGATCGCTGTTAGTTTATTATATGTGAAGCCATTTAAAACTAATATTTTCAAATGAAGAGCATCTTTTAGACATCCAAAACAATGTCATCGTCATCAGTCGTCTCTGATCCACGTCTCGCATCTCATTCATTTTCTTCAAATGCCGTTTCTTTGTCTATTCAACAACCCACAACAACTGTTGGTAATTCGTCTGTGTCTCTCAAGCAGCAAATTTCTACATCTAGCCCGACGGTTTCTGGGATAAATCGACTGGAGTTATCCTCACTACAGTATGTCAACCCTTCAGCAATTGCACAAGCAGCCACTTCTCAAAATAAGCAGACTTCACTGCCTAACGGCAGTCTTTCTCATTGGATGCATAACTCGTCTTTATCTGATGTTGCACATATATCTAAGATGAATGCTGCAAGTGTTTCGAGGACTATTAGTCCCTCACAAGCAACAGTTATTTCTAGTCAACACCTTGATATCCAGACGAAGAACACAGCTTCAAGAGCTGCTGTTTTCGAAAGACAGTCCTCGTCACTTTCTCAGATTGAGGCATCATCACGATCGGACGTTGTACCCATAACGATGCCACCACCTCCACCACCAAATGCATCTTCATCACAAGCGATGTCTCTAATAAGCAGTTTTGCTTCTTCTGGTACACAACCTCACGCTCTAATACTCGGAAGCTCCACTCCACCACCGTCGGTGATTCCTTTGTCCTCAAATTCGTTCAATATTCCACCTCCAGTGGCCTTGCCACGTGCAAATTTAATTATACCTCCACCTGGAGTTGTTGAGTGCCCTCTGCCACTTGGAAATTTTACTCTTGCCTCTAACGTTTCTTCGCCAGCTGGCTCTCAAATTTCACGATCACTTCCTTCATCTTCGCCATCAAGTTCAAGTACCACTGCGATGCTCCAAACTAATGAAATGGATTCGGGGAAGATGCGTACGAATGGAGGCAACAGTAATGTTGATTCAATGAAACAAGATAACGGCGACGTTCGGAATGAATCGAAAAAAAGTTTCGATAATTATAATTCTGCATCAGAAAAACATGGAGACCATCGATTATATAGTGGATTGCGTTGTGAAATTGGCGGCTACATAAATCGAGAAAATCTGCGGGGACGAGATCGTGATCGTGATCGTGAACGTAATGATAATAGGGGATTGTTGCAATCATATGATGATGCTGGTAGGCGTTATTCTACTGATAATCGTAGTCGTATGTTTCGTTACAGAGATTATGAGAATGATCGTCGCAGTCGACGGTACGAAACGCTACACAGTGATTTGAGTCGCAATCGTCGATAAATTTTAATTTTAAATAACATTAATTTTCAAGTGTATTTCATTAAGTTTTAGATATTTGAGGGAAAGGGAAAAATTGATGTCTGTGTTAGTAATTGTGTTTTTCATTTTTAATATATTTGAATCTTTTCAGACGAAGTTACTGCTGCATTTTCCGGTTTACTTGTTTTTTAATGTGTATTCTAGGTTCGTATTGTTGAAGAATAATGTACATATGGTTTCTGAGTACATGCATCTTTCGATTACTGTCTGATATAATTTATGTCAGTTGGTTTCTTATTAACAACAGTGTGTAAGTCATTGTAATATCATTTGATGTGACATATTTTTCAATTCAAACGAAAACTAGCTATCCGATCTTGTTTTATTAGTGTCATTATGTAAGCATCTGTTCACAATAAGAAGAAAATTTACTAGTTGTTGATCACTGTCATGTTAAGCAGGACACTTTTAGTTTGTTTCTCATTCAAAATGCTTGTTATAAAAACATGAGAGAATACATGGCAAGATATATGAGTTATTCAGGTGCATGCACTACTGATGGCAGCATGTTTTAGGCGAATGTTGTGAACAGAGAATGATTGATATTTTAGCATTTATCCGGATGTCGAATTTTGTCATCTGATCGAATAATTGATTTAAACGGTTTTCGCTGGTTCGCTTGTTACAGAATGCTAATTGCAGCCAAATAATATGATTGGAATCCAATAATATCGTTCAGGATTCACCAGATTTCAGTAAGAGTACTTGAGTATTTCTGTGTTTTCTATTTTTCCCTCTAGATATATATGTACTGAAATACTGTCGGTGAATTTATCACGGTAGTCGTAAAGTGCTGACGGTGCTTATGTATCTGCTTTTGACAAATGCAGTATGTCTTGTTTGCTTTTGTCATTTTATTTTGACTAGATGGGTTATTAGTGGCTGACAATGTTGTATGTAGAATGTTTTATCGTCATTAAATCTTGTTAGTTCTATTTTAGCTACTTTTTTGGCTTATTAGAAAAGAGTTGAAGTCAGTGAGGGGTAGAAGCGTGGCATTTAACCGCATTTACCTCAAGCAGGAAGGAAAATAACATTTCTCGCAAGTTAAGTTAGAATTCTCGCTGAGCTTGACAAAACTACCATTACAATTGTTATTTCTTTAAGATTCACCTTCACTGACAAAGATTCAACTTTTTCGTACTCGGGAAAATGCCTTTTTAGTAAAGATTATGAAGTGTGGAAAATGAAAACATCATTTCTAAAAGCAAATTGGTTGGGTTTCCATTTGAAGGTGTCGTGCTTCAGTAAATAGTCTTTTTGAATTGGCGCTTTAGGAGGGTTGGTTTGGCATTTTGCCTAAAAGTAATTTTATGTATAAATACGATATCTAGTTCATATTCGCGTGATCCAAGGTTCTTTTGACTGTGTGTAGTATACTGCATGCAAATTAGCTGAATTTCAGATATTCATTCTGCATCATAGAAGATTGTTCAGATTTTTGGGCTGCAGTACTGGCTTTATTGTTTGGTGAGTAAAAATTTCATTAATATGATGGAATATTATAAGTGACCTTTGTAATTTAGTAATGAGAATGTGAAAGCTCCATAATTATTTACTACATATACCTCAGTATCATATTGGTCTTAATTATGAAATTGGGTCTTCAGGCCGTCTGGCAGTTTGTTTCACATATGTACTTTCAATTACAATTTGTGAAACTGTAAAAAAATATCACACAAAAACATCAGAGGAGTAGGCTTTATAGATCTTGTGTAGACAGGTAATTTTCATTGTAGCTAAAAATTGAGATATTTTGCAGAATAAATTTTTCAGAAAGTCAGCACTCCTTCTGAGTTGAGCAGAGCATTGAAATGGTTTGGCCGTTCAATTCATCTAAATCCACACTACCTTCATCTCCGAGCGTATCTTTATCCGAATCTAATTTGGTCTCACCTCCTGATACTGAAGTGTTGGATTCGTCAACTTCTGGCTTTGGCACCTTATTAGGTTCTGATGGGGAAAATGTGAACATGTCCAGTTTAGACAAGTCTCCAATATTTGCTTTAGATCAGTTGAAGCATGCAGGTGTACCATTTGAAAAACAGTTATCCCCATATTTGCAAATGGATCCAAGCGTGTTTCGGGAATCGACACCTCAGTAAGTTGACCAAATATCAAAATATTCCGAAGCTAGGTTTTGCCAACACTTTGTTTTAAATTCTTGATATAGTTTAAAATTAATGGGTTTCAAGCTTTGTATTTTTTCTGGATCAAAAGAATTATGGATTTCGAATGCACAATAAGTGTGTTTTCAGTCTGAACAAAATGCGTAACTTTTAGGTACATCGTTCCTGGCGAAACAAAAGGAGAATTGGAATTTGCGATGGGTCGAATTGGATGGGCAGTTTTGGCTGGTTATGGCCTGGGATGCTTGCGTGGTCTTTTACCTGAATTACGAAATCCTGTCACACGGCAGTTGGTGAGGAATTTGACTTAGGCTTTAGTTTAGTATTGATTGTAATTTTGAAACATTTTTTTACTAAAAGAACTATGAAGTTTTACTTGATTGCGATTTTTGTCAGAACTGCCATGAATTAAAAATAAAGAAGTGCTTAGCATAGTGAGAATATTTCTGTTGGAGATTCTAGCCTAGTTTAATTTCTTTGCTCAATTTGCAGCCTTTTAAACCTTTTATGACTCGTTTGATGAATTCTTCGGTCAAGCATGGTAGTGGTTTTGCTCATCCTGCTGGTTCTATTGTTTTTATGTTCTCAGTGGCGAATATGATTTTTGGAAAATTACGTGCTAGAGATGACCTCAATGCGATTGGTAAAATTTGAGATAAATATGGTGCGCTTCAAGCGTTGCCACTCATTTATAGCTTTAGCAGTCATTTAAAGTGATTTTTAGCTGCCGGTGCTGTTACTGGTGGATTATTTCGATGTGCACATGGATCACGTGCTTCTTTGGCAGGCTCAGGAATTGGTGCAGCTGTAGCCTTACTCTGGTTGCTTAGCGATCGAGATAGTCGGGATAGATTATGGGAAATGCGAAGGCATCTCATGAACAAACAGGAATACAGCTATTGATTTAATTTGTAAATTATATTTAAATTCGATTAATGATAGTGCGGTGATCATTTCTGTTGGAGGATTATTAAGACATATTTGTCAGGGACGTGGATTACAAATTTTCACCTTTTCAACTGCATTATGATCCGGAAAATTTTTTCCGTCATAAGTATTCATTGTTCTTACTGTGATTTACTGCAATTAAATATATTTTACTGAGTTAAATATGATGTAGTGCACAGTGAATTGTCATTTACTCTCAGTTTCATGAAAAACATGCATAAAGTTGTATCGCTCTGTCTAAGACATTTTTACACATTTATTTAAATAGTGTGATTCTTGAAATGATGAATACAAGAGTTTTTGCTGATGATTGCATTTTCCAATTCAGTAATTAGGAAAGCAAATAGCTCGAAAAGAAAATTTTTGAATGCTTCGGTGTTTGCTATTTGTTTCAGGTTTGAGTCTGTTTTGTACGTGAAGTGTGGTTCCTTGAATTCATTTACATATGGTGGTTTACCGTAGTTACAAGTAGAATTTTCAGCATGGTGAGGAGGGCACAATCCACCAGTGCAGGACGAAACCATGCTTTGTTATGATAGTATTAAATGTGGTTCTGCATATGTTTACACAATTACTGCAGCTGCTCAATGTGGTTTGTACTATTGATTCTCTTTTCTCAAAGCACTACTGGCATATGCGATCAGGTTTGCGCTGAATATATTAAATTGTGAAGTTATCAGCGTTCTCTGAGCAATATTCTGTCACGGACAGAGGTTAATTTTATGTAGATTGTGATGCATTGCTGAGCAATATTGCGGAAAAAATAACAGATTGATCGAGTTCTCAGTGTCAACACAATATCAGTACTTTCATACAAATATGGAGAACAAAGACCAAGAGAATGCTATTTTTACTACCTGCAAGTCTTTTTATGTTTAACTTTTACTTTGCCATGTATATAATACTGTTTCATTATTATTTCACTGCTTAATTTATTGGTGTTATTTGGTGCTAATGCGATGAAGGAGAAAATTTGCTCATTATTTTCATTTTTATTCTTTAACATTTATCAGTTTTTTCGATTTTATTTAAGACTCTTAAAGTTGCAGTATTTGACTGATTACTAGGATTTAAGAGGAAACTTACTGTTTCTAGTCTATTTGTAGAATGTGTATGTACCATAGATTGTTATTTGTCTGAAATTTAAATCAGTCAGTTGATAATATCATCTGTTAACAACTTCCAAAAACCTTCTTTAATTCAGTAAGGATTCATGTAATCTTATTAGGGATTGCTTCGAAAATTTAATCTATTTAAAATAAGGTTAATCTAGTAAAAAAAAATTAGGTTTCTCTCTTGCGTATTTAACCTTTTTCTTCTTTGAAACTCTATGATATACAAAATCTTAATCTTTTGATTATTCATACTTGTGCTGATTCGCTTTGTTAGAATTAACAAGATGAAATTAGTAACTCTTGATCTTGTAATTTTTATCAGCATTTGTCAAGTGTGCTACTTTTTATATCTTATTGCTTTTAATTACTATTTATTTCTGAAGTATTTTTAAGGTTTTGACATATGGACGAAGATCTTGTTGATGTACTCGTTGTTTCAGTTGTTATAAGCATTGGTTTTTTAGCTGTAGCATATCTGGTTACTAAGGTATGTCTTCGATTTTCGTGTTTTATGAAATTATTATAAATTCCTTTTAGGTTAAGCATTTGTTTGTATAAGCTTTACTCTGAGATTACTTTGCTAAAATGTGCAACATTTAGAATTTTGCTCACAACTATTAATGTATGTTCGATATTACTCCAGTACATTTGCAGACATATGCTAACCACATTAAAACGCATTTGCTGCACTGGACGATAAACGACCAGGTTGTAGGTGTTCCAACAGTTAATGACTCACAATGGCGAAAATCATCGGTACCTGTTCCAAATTTAGCTGGTTCTTGCTTCAAAAATTCGAAAAAGTGAGTCGTTATGAGAGTTAATGGTATAGAAATTTCTATTGATTTCTGGTGTCTTCCGTTTTACCAAGCAAAGGTTACTTTATTTTGCAGTTGAAAAGTATTCCTGGGTTAATTTAGGATCCTTTCCAATTCGGATGTTGAACCCAAGAAAGTTATGCCGAAAAAAGTTCGGATAAATGTTACATCACAGATAGATGCACCGGAATGTAATCCATCAGAAATTTTGTCAAGGAGTAATCTACTGAAACATTGTTCGTTTTTACCACGCGCACGTGTTTTGATCCAGAGAAGAAGTACATTGTGATACAAATTGTTCTGTCATATCAGAAATGTTTAATTCGTATTGCACAGTATTCATTGTCATGCTTTAAAAGTTTTTAAGTTGAGAAAATGTTGCTCTTGTTTATTATATGAAACGGAACATTTTTTAATTGTAATTTGCATAGTTATATCACTGATAAATGTGAATTTCTTAGTGTTTACATCTTTGAAATATATGAAGAAAGTATATTTCATTAATATTTTGACAAAAAATATTTATACATTGAAGGCGTGATTTCACAAAATGGTAAATTTATTGAAACCATTAAAAAGAGGAGAATTATTGATTTCATTGGTCGATCGTCTGCAGTCAGTTCGAATTTATGAAATACTGTGATTTTGATTATAATCAGGATATGGAAATTTTAGCATCTAAGGACTTATTCAAGATCCTAAGAAATGAGTGCGAGAGAAGCTCCTCATTTTTATGAGGCGGAAGAGCATATGCTGGAGCCTGCTATTAGGCTACCGCTTGTTGATGCACTCCGGAGACTATCTTCAAAACAGGGTATTCACTTCTGAAGAGATTATTTCTCTTTAAATTGTGTTGAAGGCGAAATCATGAAGTATTTGCATTTTCGTTTGTTCCATTGAGTATAATTACTAGTCATTCAGCATTGTAGATACGCATTGTGGATTTTTTGAATCACAGTATTACCATTGTTTGGAAGCTTTCGGTCAAAAACTAGGCAGGAAATACTGCGATTTGGAACGACGTGATTTCAATGAATGCATCACAAACTATAAACAGGTTGTTTCTTGTTTATTTAATAATTGTTTGAACAGTTAAGAATGTAGGTTTGTGCTTGTATTTTATGAAATCAGCCTGATCTTTAGTGTTCCTCCTAAAACTTTGCTTTTAAAATCATGACAGTTCTTTACGCATAAACTATGGGAAATATAAGGTTTCAAGACAAAGTGTTTTAGAATTCTCATGCTCATTCTGGATGCTGTTTTTATCATTTTCATTACTTTACAGAAGAAACGAGCTGAGTGGATGAGAATGCAGTATAAATTACACTGGGATGAAAAAAAGCATGGTCCACGACCGAAAGGTGTGAAAATTGGAGAATGCTATCCAGATTATTTCTCGCATAATCCACCGCATATAATTATTTGAAACAAGAGCCATTTATTTGAAACAACTTTTTGAACTTAAAGATTGTGCCACTGTATCGTAGACTCTGTAGTTGTTATGCAGCTAGGTATCATTATTAAGTCTTGTCTCATTCTCAGCTTCAAGACAATGATTCATGAAATCTGTAGCTGTGTTCGATTTTGTATTTTTCACAGTAACAAATTTTTATAGGAAGATCTTGTCCAGTCATTAAATGTGCGTTTCAATTTCAAAAGTTCCCCATGTAATAACGGTAACACTATTGAATTCTGTAATCTTTTTTATTTTTGTAGACATTAACCTTTCGACTACTAATTGAAATAAAAGTGTGTCTGTCTGTATTTATCAAATATCGGGCATTTTTCCCTCTGCGGGCAATTTTTACGCGTGATGAAAACTGCATTTGTTAAAGAAAAATGGGAAAGATTTGCAAAGTTTTTTTTCCGGTCATCAGAAACTGGCTAGCCAACAAAGGTGTATAAATAGTGAGTTGTTGATATATTCTAGAAATTTGGTGCTATTATTCTCTAGAGATGCCCGATGAGGAAATATATAGTTTAGAATGGTGTAGATGTAGACCTGTACCAGACATACATTTGGCACGAATGGTGAGGAATCGAGAACTTGGTAGCCGGAAATCAGGTATACATGTAAGGCATATTTTTCTGAAAGCGAGGTCTCATCTTTTAATTTTGAGCGACGTGGAATTTGAACTAGATTCTTTCTCTTTCTTCCCAGTGTGTTTGATTCATCGGGATTAATGAAACATTAAATAAGTGTTCATAATAGACCTTTGGCCTTAATTCCAATATTGCTATGGATTTCTATAATTTTTGTCTCTTTCAGGAACGCATTATTTTTCTGGTGCTAGAGAGTTTTATCAGTGCATTCATCCCAGTCAAAGTGTATCAGGGATTGACAGGAAAAATTTGATCATTAAAAGGTTTGTGCAGTATATCATTTTACTTTTATCTAAGTTCCAAGTTTATGAAGTTTGTTAGGTTTACTGCAATGTCGGCTTCATAAAATATTATTGAGATAATAAAATTTCAAGGTTTTCACCGGATGGAAATAGTCTTATTTGTTTTTCGCCAGATGGCCACGATTTGCACATTCGTGATTATATTGGATTTACAAATGCATATAACAAACAGCATGCAACAATGTTTGAAGTACTATTCATTTAAAACGTGTCTTATTCATTCTTAGTGTACTATGAATTTTGATTAAAAAAAAACAAGATTTGTTTCTAGACCTTGGGTGAGTTGCGCTTACGCCATGATAAAGACATTACCGAAATCTTGTTTGTTCCGTGCATTGTTGTAGTTTATTTCGACATCTGTTTTTTTCTATTTTTTTTTTCTCATAAAATATTCTGTGACCAAGCAGTCCTTTCATTTAAAAAAAAGGCTTGTTTAGGATGTTTTTCCTGAACGTTTTATGGTAAATCTGGTCATTGAAGAAGAAGGAGCCGTATTGAATGAAGAGTTCATTTTTTTTACGGAGGATTCTCGATATTTGTTGGGTTTGTAATTTGACGTAACTTTTTTAAGTGAATGAAATGTTTTGCACAGTTTTATATTATAAAATTTGTGGGATCTCGTGATGACTTCATGACCATCAGTCTTTACATGGAAACAGGTTATGGAATAAATGTTAGTTTCCGTATAATTGATTTTCTCAATCATTTACGAAGTTCCCAAGAAATATAATCGTCTATTACTACCATAATTTGAATAACAAAAATATAAATAACAAGAAAGAAATAGTGACTTTGGTATTCAAGTGGTCTACACATCCGTATTGATGTACTTGCAGTTGCCGTTGAATATCCTACATCAGAAAGTGTGTTGACATGGAACGATATCTATCAAAATAGTGAATCTAACCCCCCGGTTTCATTTCAACGACTCATTAATTACATTATTTATTCCATTGACCTTAGGGTTAGAAGTGTCCATCCACTTTTCTCATTTATTGCTTGTACTTTTTGTCGTAGGAGATTTTAAATTAAAATTTTAAAACTATTCGGTATGAGTAACTGTGCAACAATGTTCGAAAATATTTGCATAGTGAACGTATTAGCTGAATAAGACTATACATTTAAACATACATGAAATTAAGACTATACATGAAATTTCAGAATGGTGATATATGTGACAAGTATTTCTTGAATGCTGATCGCCTATGGATATCATATGGTGTAAATTTGGTTGGACATCTTCTTGCTATTCTTTCATATCAGCACCAAACCCTTCATTTCTTACATATAGACGAAAATACTGGCTTCTTTAATGTACTTGGCCGTGTAGGGAGGTTCTTTTTTTCTCCTTGATTTTCATACATCGCTTTAATTTTCCACACTTATAGTTCATATCTGCTATTTGAAGTTCTTTTGTTGATCATAAATCTTGAGATCTGACAAAGGATTGACTAAATGTAGACAAACTTAGGTATTTCTTGTGGAAATATACATAGGATTCAGTATTGACCACTAGTTGAATTTATTTACTTCTGCATTTTACAGATATTTGCTAGCTGATGATGAAGATCTTGTATTAGCGGCAGAGAAAAGTGGAAATAGTCTTGCTGCAGATGTTGTTCTTAGTGGTCAGTTTTTCATGCTACTAGATTTTGGTGTTTTGATAGCGAAATACCTTCTCTTAGTTCGAAAATTGCAATCAACTTAAATGATAGTTAAGTATTTTGTCGAATGTCCTTATTTTCAAGTTCGGTATGTGATTTATTTGATGCATCATCAAAATTGGCTCTTAAATTTTCTGTGTTTAATTCGAATTAGCAAGTGTAAGTGTATAATAGGGATTAGTGAAATTAGAGATGAATTTTATAGGTGTAAAGCAACGAATCCTGTCATACCTTTATCATCATTGTTCAGATTCATCTGAAAGATATAATTTTTTGAATTATTTCTCGCAGTTTCGGTCATTGAGAATGTGGCAGATGCAGCTTATAACTCCGGCTATTGTTTTAATTCGTTTCGTTCATGAAGGTATCAACTTTTGGGCAATTTTTAGACTCAGTACGCATTTTTCATATATTTTTTGATTTATTTCTCTTTTAATCTTTCCAGAAACATTTATTGCGACCTTAGGGACTGGAAATTACCCATTACTCCTAGTACTTATGGAATGGCAGACAGGAATTATATTGGGTGTTTATGATCGTTACTCTACTGATTTCCTAAAATTGTTGCAAAACTGTCAAGAAGAATTCAGATATCCGCATGTTTACAACAATCGTTTTCCTTGCACCATTCAGCATTGCCACGCAGCACTAATGATCTATAACCGTATGAAAGATGCTCTCACAAATACAAGTGGAGGTTTTTCTTCACATTTGTTTGTGAAAATTTTTTTCGAAAGAGGTAAAAACGTAAAACTTCAGATCTTCTCTTTTTAAGTTTCATGTTTCGATCACATTTGTTCGATATGTCGTATTAAAAACAAAACATTTAAAATACTTTTTTTTTCTAAGAATAGTGTATGATTTTAAAAATATTCGGATTGTTAAGAATATGAGTTTATAGCTTTTCTGAGAACAACATTACATCTAGGATCTGATAAAGAAACCCGAAGACGCATTATATGTGGAGTGCCTTATTCATTTACTTCTGTTCCCGTAGAAACACCATATTTGGATCCGTCAATGTTTCGCTTTGATGATTATTTAACAGCAATGGTTGAAAGGGCGAAATTAAGCGATAATGAGGTTATTCGGTAAGTATTTGTCCATAAATTATTTTTCTAATACTGCAAGACTTTTTGTTAGTTATTAGAAGCCTGATGCAGGCAATCAATTTAAGATTTTTCTCACGTATAACAAATCTACCTCTCTTCGAAATGCATCTCAATGAAGGACGCGCTGTTCAACTTCTCTTTCATCCAACTGATCCGTTTGCAATTTCAATGGATCGAACATCAGAATCCCAAACTATTACCTTCCATCTACCTCCTTATGTCACACCTGATGATCCTTGCTAAAGAATCCATTTCTTATTATTGTTGCAAATTTATTTCAAAATTGTTCATAACTTCGCCCACTGAAATTATTGCTTTGTGTATATGGTACTTTTTTGTTAGGATCAGACGTTCATTTTTGGGCTCATTTTTTTGTTTGTATTTGACGGGTATTATGTACATTGAAATCGCTTATATATATTTGTAACTGATGTTTGAATTCTTAATGGATGAGTAGATAGACTAATGAGTCTTGAAGTGCATTCTATGTAATGGCTTTTAATAAGCAAAGTTGGAAGCTTAGTGATTTTGGAGCTTGCAGTTATTCAGCCAGCTTTTAAAGCAACATATGTGTTGTTAAATGCGCTGATAATGAGGAAAATAAGAGATCTGTGAGGTATCAATTTAAATCAAAGAAAGCTATTGTCAATTGACCAGAGATTAGAGAAGGCTGCCATCATTCTTAACTTTGTGATCTTGAAACAACAGCTGGTGTAAAATGTGTGTAATGTTCTCGATGAGATCGACATATCCATCTTTTATGCTACCGACTTAAGCAGTACCAAGGTTCTCACTAGTGATGCATTCGTCAGTCATTGAAGTACGTGTTGCACTAATTGGAATGACAGGTTGTGGTAAATCAGGTCAGGCTTAATCTTGTAATTATCGAGCTGTTAGTGGTTTTTCTGCACATCTGAGTTCACTATTATGATGTTTTTAGAATTTGTTTTAGCATACTATTGTGTAGTCAAAGTTTGATTAGGCTTGCTGAATTCAGAAATAGTAAGGAGTTAACTGGTACAACGGTGATGATTGTAGATTCGCAATGCTTGTTTAGTAAGTAATATTGATGGTAACTATAGTTCATTAATACTTCGTTTACTGAAACACTCAAAATGTTCAAATTTTTTGCTAGTACATTCGTATTTACAGGAACTTAAAGTGTAGTGTCCTTCTTGCTTGTATATTTCTTACATATTTTAAAATATTCATACCTTTGTTTAAGTAGTTTATATACATTACAGCCTTAGCAGTAAAGTACATTACTCGTCGTTTCATCGGAGAATATGATCCTAATCTTGGTTTGTTTTTTAGCTTTTTTTTAGCTTCAAAAAACATTCATTGTAAATGGGACTTACAGATAAGAGTAACTATACTTTGCCTTAATAATCTCACTGAATTATAAAATATAGTGCGAACAATATTTTGGTTTCTTGAGAATTAGCCTTCGAAATCTTTATTTATTTCTCAGTTAATATTTATTAATAGTTCTTGACCTATTTCGTCTATTTTCTCACTTTCGGCATATATTAATTCTAAATTTACTTTCCAGAGTTATCTTTTCTTTTAGTTCAGATCACAATGTTTGTTAGCTTCAGTGACAAAAATTTTAGAAGACACGTACTGTCGAAAGGATGTTGTGCTTTCTCAGCCCATGATGGTATGGTTAATGGATACAGTGGATGGTTCAGGCCGAGATGTAATGCGTTATCTTTCATGGGCTGATGTCTATATTATTGTTAGTTTTTTCCTTACCAGTGAATGAATTAATTCAAGGTATTTTTGTAATATTGATGCTGCAAACTGATTAAGATTCTAGTTTGAAAAAGTGAAACCTTTAATCAATTGTATAAAGTAAAATGAATGAATCATCTTGGATATAATATTAATATTTGATTTTTAAATTATACTTTTTTCTCTGATAACATTTCATAGACATTTTCCAACATTTTTAATTGCGTTTTTTGCTACTTATATATATATA
>UYYF01000361.1:0-18396 GCA_900618365.1 Thelazia callipaeda
TATATATATATATATATATATATATATATATATATATATATATTACAACTACCTCGATGGATTTATATTTGTCTGTGTTAAACCTGAATTTTATCATTTTACTATGAATGCTTAAGATTTACTTAGCTCTGGTTTATCTGTATCTAAATTTCACATTATTAATATGCTGCATGTTTTCAAGGTAGCATTATTAATCGAATGTCATTGTACCTTTTGTAATATTAAAAATGGTCGTGATGGTATTATAAGGCAAGAAAAAAGTCATACTAGCAATTAAAAACAAAATTTTGTTGCAATTCAGAAGAATTATGCAAATGAAGTATGTGATTACAGTTACTGAGCACTCGTTGCCCGCTGACTTTTCGCTTCTTCCATTCTTTGATAAAATGAAACGAAGTGACAGTGTGAATGCACCTTTGCTACGACAATTCATGTTGTCTAAGCGGCAATTTTTGGCTTGTGTAAGTTCACTTCTTTGTAATATATTGCTACAGTACTTTTAACTGAAATTTATCACTGGAAGTGACAAAAGTGATGCATTTCAAATCGATTATTATTTAAATGATTCGTTTTTGGAATCAAATACCAATATTTTCTGGTATAAATTTTTTTTTAATTTTCAAATTTACGAAACATTAGAGCTTAATCTCTGAGAATTTCAGCTTTATGAAAATCATAGTCTCATAAGTGTTCCTTTTGGCATCGACTTACGTACATGTGGACATTATGTACATTACAGATGCTTCAAAGATTATCTTTCGGAGCGAGATGTTCGTTTTTTTCATTCTTGAAATTAATAATAAATATTAAACAACTAAACTAATGCTTACCAAAAAAAAGCACAGAAGTGGTTTTTTAACAATCTTTCATAATGATATAATGACTGATCATGAAAGTGATGCAGTTATCTTTTAATTTAATGATTTTGAGAGACGTTTAACTATTTATATAATGTTTTTTAGCTATTCAGGTCAGTAATCTGATGTTTTATCATTGTTACAGTGATATTAATCATACTTTTTTAAATTACTAGATAAATCAGACATTTTTTCTTATATTTATCATGTAATAACTTGTTGTTATTGCTATATATCATGCTTTAAAGTATTCAATATGGAAAGTATTGGAGTTTAATAAAAGGCCGCTTTATTGTACAATATTTTTTAAATTAATGCGTGCTACAAAAATTTCAGCTAAAATTTTAATTTCGAGTGGATTTTCTTTTTAGATAACTCTTTTAGATATAAGAGAAAATAGATCACTCGATAAAAGAACTAAATAACTCTTCCTTAAATTATTTTTCAGTATTTTTTTATTTTCGCAGATAATTATTTAATCGTTTACCTGCATACAGTTTAACTTTTGTATATTTCAGCGAGATCGATCACTTTTTACTGATCCTTTAGAATGGATTGTTGATGTTGCTTGTCCAGTTTGTGATCAAAAAGTTCATTGTGTCTTACCTACTATTCCTGAAATTAGTTTCAAGCCTAAAAGGTCTATCTATTTTATATACTATTGTCATGAAATGTCTGACTTCTTGTTGTTTCAGTTTTAAAAATTTTCAGGATTTAAAAATTTCTCTTCTCTCCTCTGTCTTATCTTCAAATTTTATTTCACTTTTTTCGAAAACTCAGTTCAAAATTTGAATTTTGATTTTAATTTTCAGAATTTAAGATTTTCTCTCTTTTTTTACATTAATTATTTGACGACTGTTTTGAATTTGATTGTTTTTTAATGTCTGCCTCTAAAAGTCACTAAGATATATTTTAGATTAAATTTACTCGCTGGAGAAGTAAGTCATAAATCGCTTATCATCGCAATTCGTAGTCTCATGTGGTGTGGGATTAGACTGCTACATGATAGGGTATTTGAGGATTTACGCAAAGGTGGTGTCAACATATACTACAGCATGTATCCCACGAGAAAAATTAGTGTAGTAAGTTTTGACATTTCTGCCATTCTAAAAGACTTATTTTTTTTTACATTATCACATTGCAGTGTTAACATTTCCAGAATGCATTCTTCTACAGTGTTGCAATTTTTTTCCTATTTGATCTATTTTTTTTGCTCTTTCTGGAACAAGTTTCTTGTTGGAAATAAATACTTGTCAAATATTTACTCTTTTGTTTTTAATCTATGATTTTATTTATTTTTATTTTGAACTATCATTCAGATCTATATCAACATGTGCTAAACTGCAAATTAGTAGAGAGTGACAAAAAAAGTCTTGCATTTATTGAGATTTTTAGGATGAGGACGGATCGAGATATATAGAGTATGACGAACTGTTTGCAATGTTTGTAAAGTTATGTCATGAATGGACAAAAAAACGGAAGTGTTTTTACGACAGTAATCCAAAGGATGTTCAGGCTTTTGCTATAGGCATGATTAGGTCATATTTTTCTAAATGAATTGGCTTGATAAAAAGTAGAATTCAGATTTTTGAAATACTAATTTTTTATATTTTTGAGTGAGTTAATTTAGAAATTCAAAGTTTTTTATCAGTTAAAAGCTTGTTGTAGAAGCAATTGCGAAAGAAACATTCTGACATCAGAAATGAATTTTGGAAAAGTGAGCAATGCCGAACTTCCAACTAGTAAGTTTATTTTTAAAACCATCTCAATAAAAAGGCTAAATCTAAGATTTTTTAAGATATGAACAGCTTAATTACTCAATTACTATTTTTTAGCTAGTTTGTGTTCTTGAGTTTCGTCCTGCTTTGTAAATCTGAATTACATTATCTCAATACAAAACTTTATCTGTCTTCACCCTGTAGCAAATTTTAATAAGCCAAAAATATTGAGAAGAAGAAATGTAATTTATTTTTAACGTAACAAATCTATATCTCACATTCAGTTTTCAAATTTTAAAAAAGTTTTTATTCTTGAAAAAGAAGTAACAATTCATTACGGTAGCTCCGAGATACTAATGTCGCACATCATTTATCAATTAGCAGTTCTGAAAATGGCAAGGAAATATTAATGTATTAATTAATTATTTCTTGTTATTTTAGTAATTGTGTATTATTGAAAATTTTCATAAAATCTTTAAAGTAATTTCTTTAAAGAATATCTTGTTTATGGAGCGCGATATAAAGCAAGCAAACGAGATCTTCAGTTAGCGAAATATGAATGGATGCAGCTAACTTATGCATTGGGTCAGAAACATCGAACTGAAAACAACGAAGATGGAGCAAAATTTACTGAAAGTTCTGAAAATTATGGAGATAGAATTTTAGAACTTCCAAATCCTTGGCTTTGGAATGAACCTTCATCTGTGAATCATTCTTTTCTATTTAATCATAAAATTTATCTAATTAATCACTAACATTGATTATCTAAAAAAATATTGTGTATTTGATTCTTAAAAGTTTAAAGTTGATGTAAATTCATCCACTCTTAGGTGATTTAATTTTTCAGTGCAGCAAAGTATATTTACTAACAAAAAATTAATGAAGGATTTATATAGATTTAAATATTAAACACTGAGATATTTGAAAATTTTTGATTATTTTTATGTATTTAAAATTGAAAAAATGATTCATTTTGTACTGAAAATCGAGATGTGTTTTATTTTTTTTCAAAATTTTGAATATTTGATGAGATCGAAAACTTAAACTCTTAGCATTGCAAATTGTAATACGGTCGAGACTTTTTATCATAGAAAAAAAGGTCATGAATGATAATCTTTTTACTTGTTCAAAAACTTTGTTATGCTTGTTTCCAAATATTTTGAAGATAGTGCATACTAAAATATTTTAAGGCAAACGATGACGAAGATAGTGAAGACTTTTCTGAAAAAAATGGTATACTTCTGGTATTATTCGATTTGAAAGTAACATTGATTCGTATAAGTATTTATGTTATCACTAATCCATGGTTGATAGAACATGATAAAAAGGGTATACCATTTATATGATTTAAAGTCTTTTGTATAAGAAATGTTTACTAGAGTTCTTGAAAAATTCACAAATTTATCAAAAAAACTGAAAAAAATAAATTTTTATTTGTTCAAATTGGCGGCAGCAATTTCACTTTCATATGTTGATTGGTGACAAATTTATATAAATTTGATCGCTGATTCCAAAAGTTTTCAGTTTTCCTCCGTTTCATTTATCAAATGATTTTGTGCGCAAAAATCATTCAAACTGCAGTTACTGCAGTTCTGCAAATGACAGTAAATCAAATGATGAGAACCAATGAGCTCACACTAAGTGATGAAGTAAATTTTGATATTTTTTGCAGTGAATTTTCAGCATATTTTAGTTTGTATTTTTTATAAATTCTTATTTGGAAAATTGGATCTATTAAAGTATTTAAAGATGAAAATTTTTTCGTATAAATTTGACTATTAATAGTAAGCGAGTGCGTAACTATTTTGTTGTGTTTCCATATTAATATTGGAACAATTTTGATATTTTAATCATAGAAAATAAATTTAATGAAAATTAGTCGTGATATTACGATCACTTTCATTTTTAATTAGCGAAGTTATTTCTATTTAGAAGCATTCAACATTTATTGTAGTTAGGTTGTTACCAGTAACTGAACTGTAAAAATTTGTTGAAATTTACGTTTCATTAAGATATAAAGTTGAAAAGTATGTCGATACATTACCATGTTATGGATCTATATATTGCATTCCTAACTTCATTACTACTATAAACTACATAGGTAATTGTTCGCAGTTGATAAAGTCGGCGGTGACACGTATCTCTAACAATCTTTTGGTTTTGAAAAAAACTGATTATTTTTTTAATGCGTTTATGTTTTTTTTATCGAGATGTATTTATTAGATTGTAATGTTTTTAGTACTCTCGCTGAATTTCAGGTGTTTACATTCGTTGTGAAAACCATAATCCAAGGGATCTTTGGTCACTCCTCGTCAAATAAACTCGAAGACAAATTTAATTTTTTAGCATGTAATCAGGTCTAATTTTAAATGAAAGCAGATTACTTTGTGAATTATAGATTGTATAAAATTATTGTTCACATGCTAACTAAACTATCTTTAAAAAGTTAAAACAAGTTTAGTTAATTACTTCGGACAGTAATTTAACTAGAATCACTGTAATTTTGTCTGTAATATTTTTTTGATTATCAATTCATAGCGATAATTTTAAATATTTTTCATATGAAGCAAGTTTCATCACAAATTTTCTTAATTTTGAATGAGATTTGATGATTTTATTAAGTTGGTTGTGAAAATTTCGTTAAATTGAATCAGTTAATTCATGTCTGATTAAGATAATTTAAGGAAGAAGTAGATTTGGAAGAAGCTTTAGAATATTCCTGTACAGATATTTCACGATTTACTGCACAACTATGGCACGAATGTGGCATACAAGTTTTTGAAGAAGGATATGAAATAGGTCACCAAACCTTCATGGATATTTATCAATACCTTACAGGTTTGATTTAACCTTTAAAAAATTCATGTTGGAAGTAATTGACTACTTTGTTTCATTTTTTCATACTTTATGTATTAATAATTTTCTAACTAATTCAGAAAAACAAAAAAGAAGAAAATTGAATTAAGATCAGAAATGAGGGTAAGATATGATGATTAGTCAAGATCATTAATTATTTCGACTTTTTAAAAATTTCAAATGATTGCTATTTCAAATAATTGCAAGATTATATTTATTTTCTAGGTGAAGATAAGCTTTCTCTCAAGTTAGTGCCGCTAGCTCAGGTCAAAAGAATAGTTGAAGCAGTGAAACAGAAATTATCGTTTACAAACTTTCTCCAAGTAGCTTCTCTTTTACTTTTTTTGAGCATTAATTGTTTGAAAAATTAGTATGTTATGGAAACTGATGTATTATTTTTCTAAACGTAAATTTATATTATTGAAATTTACTCGTGTTAATTATAATTTTATAGTTACGCTAATTCAGTTCTTAAACTTTCTAAATCAGAAAATTTTTTAAATTCTTAAAAATCTAAAAAAAAATTTTTAGATCAGAAAATTTATCGCAATCAAAAAATAAAACTCTGAAAGCTTTTATTGAGGATTTGCAGCTGTCAAGGTTGCAATAAGTTGGAAAAGAATTTTCATAAATATTTTTCTTGATTTCATCAAAAGTATTTAGAATATTATTAGCTAAATTATTTCAATTGCAGCATTTTCGTCGTGAACCACTGATTTGGCGTCGATTTTCTCTCATTGAACTACCAAAAACTTTTAATGAGCTGAAAATTTGCATTGGTAATCGTCGATGTCCTCAATGTCGGCAACTTGTCACGCACCAATATCTTTGCTTACTTTGTGGTTTTGTGATGAATTTGCATGAGCACTGTCATAAAATTCCATATTCGCTGCACTTGGTCAATATTTTAAATTTCATCTTAAAAAAATGAATTGAACTAATTTTTGTTCCTAATAAATTTAGTGTTTTTATCAAATTAATTGCTAGCAAGCAGTAAATTTATTGATATTATTATAATTTTAAATCTCGTTCTTAATTAAATATCACATTTATTGACAGATATGATTTCATACTGAATTTAAATTTATAATAATTTTGTATTAAAAGAAGATGAAAATCGTATATTTAAGTTTAACAATATAATTCAAAAAATAAAAAAAAGTTCAAAAAATTAATAGGTCCTAGATCTCCAATTATTTCCAATAATGAAGCAAAACATGACAGAAGTTAGTTCAAAGAATTGAATTTGTAATTACTATTCTTTAACCTTTATAGTGCTTTGATTTGATTAGTATCACTCAACTTTTTGTTGTATAAATCGATGTTATGATTTTCAGTTGTTTTGTGATTGAATCAGTTAATTTGCTAATAATTCGTAATAAAGTTTTTCAGCATGCAGTTCAGTGCAACGGAGGTTCTGGATGCGTATTCAGTGCAGAAACAATGAATGTTATCATAACTGATGAGACTAATGGATCGATTTGGGGCAAAATTTATGAAGAAGTAGACTATGAACCACAAACAACGTTTGTCTTGACCAGTTTTTACATATCTAAAAATTTTTATAACACATTCTCTTTTTCATGAATCAGATTTTTTTGCAATTAGCATTCATTGTTGAATCAGAATAGAATTAAAATTAGGTAGAGATCAACTTGAAATTAATTTCATAAATGCTTGAAAAAATTATATTAAAAGTGAATCTTGAATCTGACGCTTTTTGCAGCTATTATTTACTGTGAATTTATGAATTGTCTAAATATGAAGAAACTAAAAAATGAACTCGCTAACATATGAAACTGAAAAATTTATCATGCAATATATTCACAAAATTCTTATTTTTGTAAACTATTATCATTATTAACTATCAAATGAAATTTAGTAATTCCTTTATTGACAGAATATTTGTAGGGAAAATGTGTGCCCACAACTGGTATTATCAGAAGACAAACTGAATTTACTAACGAAAGAATACGCACTGAATACGCATGAAATGTATTATATAGATCTTTGCTATATAACTGAGCCGTTGGAATTCTGATAATTGTACCCCGGAACTGACCGATGCAAACAAAATAGTGAATTTTGCATGTCTTCAATACTTCCAATTCGTAAGAAATCCTATACAAACTTGAAGATTCGGAAATGGTAGCAAATCATTTAAGAAGTTTCTTGAATTTTAATTCGGAATTTCTTCCAACTACAGTTTATGTAAACTTTTCATAGATTGAATAAAGCCCGCATTTCATCAAATTGCATTGCATTCTGCTATCGTTTCACTTTAAACTTTCGTAATGTATTGATTGTGCGGTTGTCATATCAACTGCTGGATCACGCACAAATTTGTGGATGTTTCGTAAATCTTAGTCTTCGATTTTAAATTATATCTGCTTGGCAACACCTCGGGACGAAATATGACAAATTTAAAGATTTACTTATGGACTGAATGTGGTGTGATCAGGCTTACAAACTGACAGCTTTAAGGAAGTTATCCGCAAGATTCCAACGATTGATTTTATCCAGTTCACTTAGGGAGATATATTTACTAACAGATTTGGAATATGAACTAAATGACAAAATTGACTTTGTTAAGAATGTTTCGTGTATACTGTTGTTATATGTGTTGAAGTAAAAGATGCCTTTTGTCGAGCAGGAAGAAAGTTTCAAGCAATTCTTACACATATACATGTCTGTATATATATATACACAACAAATTATGGTAAGCAGCGAGTTTATTTAGTGACCATTACTGAACATACCCGTTTATGCTCCTCACTTAGCCATTTTCCAAGAACTGTGGCTGTTTTGGGTAATTCCTTGTATACTATAATCCATCGGATGCATACAGCAATTATGATTACTTCTGTTGCCATCCATATATAATTCTGCCCCCATTTTGTAAAACTTGGCCTACAAAATGTCAAGAGTGAAATATGTAGAATAGTTCATTTTATCTGAGAATCATTATGCTTTTGTGAGGAAACAATATTAGAGTATATTTAGAATGGTGTCAATTTTATATTCTCAATCAATTTGTGAATTCCATACAAGTAAGCTTTTCGATCGTTATTTATTTTGTATGCTTTTATGAAATAGGTCGGTCATATTAGTTTCTAATCTTATTTGAATAATACTGAACTAGAATAGTTACAACCCTGAAGTATTTCCATTACCTTACTAGTCACATATGGCTAGTTCAATAAATTTCGCCTACAGCACTTCAAGAAGTCTGATTAGTATTAATTTAATTTTTAATGAACTATTAAGCTTATACAAGAAAAGTTTCTTATTGAAGAGAATCTGCAATTTCAGTAATATTTTGCGTTTCATCGGCTTTTATGATAATTGAAACCTCATACTTGACAATATTAATTAATGCTAAAAGGCACGGAAGTAAAACTAACGCAATGATAATAGGACCGCAAACGTTGATAATATCTTGCGCGAATAAGAATACCCCTTGCATTACGCTCTCAAATAACATATGTTTTGCAGTTCGATCTCGACAATAATTTGGTAAGAGAAAAACTTATTGATAAAAAGATTCTAATATTAATTATTATGAGATGCCAATTATTGTGAGGTTAGTAAATGACAATAATTAAAAATAAGTGTAGTCTTTCAGTACATATTGGGCAAATTATTGAACATGACTAATTCAAGAATAAGTGCAGTTTTTCTTAAAAATGCAAATTCTATCAACCTGATCGATATTTCCTAGGATTTTTGAGTATAATGTATCTATTGTAATGACGACCAAAGTATATGCAATTCCAAGTACAGAAATTGCTGAACCGATGTATATTACAGGACTTACAGCGTATGACGTCAAACACCATTTATAAATATTAGCATCACAACCAGTCATATTTTCTTCTTCTAAAATTTCAAATAGCGCAAATTGCCCAAGTTACCACAGCAATTCACAATTATGATAATAATAATAACAACAATACTACTACTAATAATAATAATATTATTATTATTACTGATATTGTTATTATTAATAAATTAATAATTACAATAACCACAATACACAAAAATTGTTCTGACTTTTCGAAAAATTATATAGTAAATTTATTATATATTATTATAACCTCTGATTGATATTACTCCACTGAAGAAACTCCATGGATAAGTTAGTAAGTAAAATAATGCAAATAATACAATGGCTACAAGTGCGCCACATCTTTCACTTATTCTAAAACTTTCAATAATTTTTTATTAATAAAAATTTAGTTATGAAAAAAAGAATCTTTTGGTTTTTACTTAATTTACAATATGCGATATGACAAATAAAGTAAAACTATTTATCGTTTTGAAAAATAATATCATTTTGAGTAAAATTAATATAGACATGATTAATAAGAATGAAGATAAAAATGAAATTATATATAAGCGAAAGATGGAATTGATTGCAATATCGGAAACTTAAGGTATGAGTTACAAAATCTGAAAATTAATTATCCAAAAATTAATTGAATAATTATAGTAATAACTGATAAACTTAATATGAAATGTAAGTTTAAGAAGTTCTTAATAGCTTACATTTTTGTGAATTTTCCACTTGCAAAGCCAATATATATTAGCATGCTGAAGAAGCCAACAATAGCTTGAGTATACGAGCCAACTCGGACCGTTTTAATGCTTGACCAGTCGAATACTGACATCATTAAAGGTGAAGAAGTACTGAAATTAAAGCTTGCTACGTTAACACTTTTGGATAATTTTTATCTTATATAACAATTTCTAATTTGGCAAAAACTTTAAACATTTTTAAAACCAAAAAATATGATTGAATTCGAAATATAGTAACGAAAAATCATACGTATGAATGATGGTTATGCTTAGAGTTGCTATCATTCGTACCAGAATACATGATATTGCCAAGGATAGATCAAACGAATACAAATCAGTCAATAAAGTATTTTTTCTGTTTGGACTTTTACAGACTTAAAAAAAAACAATACAGTTAGCTGGATCAAATCATTCATAACCAAATAATTGTAATATTTTGTATATACTTTATTGACTACTGATTTTATCGAACTTAGACTCATATTTGCCGTATTACATCTAAATTTCCTCTATTGTAATAAAGAGATTTGCTTTCAGTTAAGGTAAATTGAAGCAAAATATCAATTATTTTTAGCGTTGCAGCAATATTTTATTAAACTTAGCTACTTACTGCAATAATAGCAAAACTTTTTCATTAAGAACAATAATCATACATTTTGTATAAATTCTTTCAGTTTGAGATAAATCTCAGCTTTTTAAAATGACCTAAAAAAATGTAATTGTGTTTAGATGTTTATTTCGCTATAACTAATCATGAAACTTATTTTTATCTGACTTCAATCATTTTAAGTTGAAAAATTTGGGATTATAAAAATTAAAAATACTGAAAGTATGAAAAAAAATTAGAACCTAATCTTTATTTGAATACATTAAATTCAATTAGACAGCTCAAGAAATGAATGTTATATATCTTCTGTAAATGAAAACTAGCCCTTTGGTTACCGATTCTAAATTTTTTTCCAGCTAACAATCACCAATAAATATCAAATCATTTACAAGCAATGAATAACCAGTAATCATAAATTTACATTTAAAAAATTAACCTATCTCAGATTTTTCATGAAGAATGCAGTCTCTGTCTTTAAAAAAGCAAACAATCAAGATTAAACTAATGATATTAGAACAAGTAGCCACATAAATTGGTCCAGTATAAATGTTGAGTAGTAGCTTGTTTGCTGCAAGATTAAGTCCCGGATATTTTAGAGAAGTAAACAATAACTGAAATACTGAAACAGCAAAAAGATAATGAAATTATTAAAAATAACTCCTATTAATGCAAATTGAGTTGAAAATTAGGGTAAGGCTAGTATGAAAAATCTTGCATTTAATAATTACTTGCAAAAATGTATTTTGGAGCAACAAGCATCGGTATTTGCTTTAAATTATTCCATATTAATTATCACAACAGGAATGGAATAATTTTTAACTTTTGCAAACTATTTCCTTTACTTTTTTTTTCTCAGTATAAAAATATGCGAGAAAACGAAGCATAAGCAATTTGCATTCTTTAAAATTTGATTTTAATGAAACTCAAAAGTATTGAATGAAAGTTTAATTTTAAAAAAGTACAACTTGTAAAGTAATTTTTCAACAATTTATTTATTTTTCAAAAAATTTTTAATACTTATTGCAATATACCGGGGCCAACAGCAATGGCAAGCATTATTGCTAATCCAAATAAGCTAACAGCCATTGCTCTATCCTTCAGTGTGCTAATCCGAGCAACGTAACCTCGCATGACACTTACGGAACCTAAAATTAAGATATTTGACAACTTTTTTGCCTTAGCTATACAATCATATTACATGGTTAATTACGTTATAATTATTGTTAACAGATCATTAAATGCAAATGTTTTCACAAATTATTAAGATTATGAATTTTTCTGTCTTCCAAAATTGATTCAATCTTGAATGCCATTGTTAAAATTTGCTACTGCTAAAAAAATTGCGGAATTTTTTAATTTCAATTTTTTCTGTTGACACAAATAATTTTAATTATTTTTCACTCACTCATTGAAATGCCAAAAATTGTATAGCAAAATAACATAATGTAACGACGTCCACTAGAAAAAAACTCCAAGCACAGATAAAGTAAGCAACCAAACAGTGCAATAAGTCTACCAGCAACAAGTGGTGGTCTGAAACGTGTAATAACATCAGTAATTAATAATTCCTTTTTAAATATTTTTATAATTCGTTTATTTTTTAATGAAAAATACGAGTAGTTCTTATTGTTATGCAATAATATTTTTTAATAAATTTACTAAAATATATAGTAAAAGTTGTACAATCACAAGGGTATGTAAATAAAAGTATACAGAACTTTTTATTTTTTGTAAATAATTTTTCAGTGTATTCATTAATCAGTTTTGATTAAATTTATTAACTTGCTAATATGCCGTAATAGGATTACTTTGTTCGGTTGATAGCTGAACTCCAATAGCCCATCAGTGGAGCGCAAATTGCATGTCCCAATGAAGACACTGAAATGACTAAGCCAAAAAATGTTGACGTAGCAAATGGATCAATCTAAAACAAAATCATTATTTAAATTATAATTTTGAAGTTCACATTCGAAACGGATTTAGTGTTAATCTTTAATTTCACAAATTATATAATGCAAATCTTTTCATAAAATATTGCTACAGCAAAATAAACTTTCTGAACTGACTTTTTTAAAATGATATACAAACACCGCTCATAAGCAATAAGCAATTTTATCTTTAAGTTAATTGTGCTTAATTAATAAACAGATCTTACGAATTAGATGTATATAGTCGCTAAACTTTACTTCTTTCATATAAGGCCATTCAGACATTCCAATCACTGACATTTGAATCATACCAAAAAATATTATTGCAGAAATTAATCGTACAGACGGCCAGTCTGTTTCTGAATCAGACTGCTCTGAAAAGATATCCCTTGTAATAAAATTATTCAAATTTGGTTACTGATCTACCTATTTGTTGTGTATAATATGCTGCTGAACAGTTTTTCGTTGAGAATTAACTAATATAGTGAGTGCATTCTTTTGCAAATTAAGCTTAATTTTTTAAAATACCATTTAAATTTGTTAAACAAATTAGGATAAAAAATCTTTATGGCAGTTAATTTAAATGTTTAATGATTTGTTTAGAAAATAACTTTACATGTGAAACAGCAGATTAATTATGCTTCAGCGTGCATATTCACTTAACTGACTTGTTTTAAGAATAAATTAATAGAGTCAGTGAAATTTCTGTGCTATTTAATGAACCTTTTTGAGCGATAATCTATTTCATCCTGTCTTATCAGTTACCTGTAATTTTTCATGCAGTTATATGAGTTAAAAAAAGTCTTCTCAAATAGTGAATAAGCCAAAAACATAAAAAAAAGTGGTAATAACCAATTTGACTGTAACAGATACTTTTTTAGAATTTTAATTTTGTTAAATCTATGATCTATTTATGACCAATTCAAATTTCATCTGTTATATTCGAAAAAGAATTAATGGTGCACAGAATTAACAGAAAGTGCTATTTAGACTGAAAATTAGCAAAATATGAATATTGGACATAACAACAAGAGTTGTATCAAAGATAATAATGTACTAATTAAATATTAATTTTATGAGCTGAATCAATTTAGGTTTTGTTATAATTGAAACAAATCATTATATATTTGAATGTTTAAAAGTGTCGTTATATAAATACTATATTATATCAATGCTAGAAGTTTTGATAGTTCTTCTGAAATCAGATTTACATTAATTCTGAAAAATAACGAATATCTAGCATGTACAATTTATCTAGTCCAAACTTTTCGAAGTCTTTTTATCAAGAAATTATCTTAAAATCATTTTATTTATGAATTAATATGCCGAAAAATTTTAAGATAATATAATTTAGTAATCCAAAAAAAAAGTATTTATCCTTGCATGCATAATTTTGCAAAGTTGAGTTGATTTTGGAAATAGCAAATAATTTACTGAATGAAGTGAACGATCACTCGATAAAATTACACCATTAACTGAATCATTGGCAAAAGTTCACATACTTTTAAAAAACTCAAATAAAAGCTGATCCATCTTCATACTTCTTTGACTGGATTAATACTACTTCATTCTCAAATGGGTTAAAGGAAAATCATGTATTTATTACTTATGCTTTGTTATTGTTGTACTGAAAATAGATAATGATTATTTAATCAGAGATTCTAATGCATAACAACGTGGAAACCCATGTTTATCTAAATATTCATAATTAACCGTGTTTATTGATCACTCGAAAATCGTCTTCATCGATTTTTATATCATTATTATCTCCAATATGAATTAAAATTGGTTGAGCCATAATTGCATTATTTAAGATTGTTTCAAGCGTAAAATTTGACCTTAAAGTTAAAATTTCCTCCATTTTTAAATTTAATTTCGAGCAAGAAATTAGTAAACAATACTCAACACTTTCATTCATAATTCATCATAAAATTATTCAGCAAACATAACCAAATCTAAAGTTTCAAACTAAGAAAGCAACTATTCAATCCACTGAAGGATACAATGTTTAAATATTGTATGAATAAGTGTATTATTATTTATTTATATTCAAACATATTTAAATAATTATTAAATAATTACGTTTAATAATACGATTAGTTTTGAATTTGAGTCTGATAGACTTAATTATAACATTCGACTATAAATGAAGCCATTTATCCCATTATAAGTTATACACATATATATATATATATATGTATTTATTTATTTATATATTTGAAAATAGCAAATAATTTATCTCAAAGTGGTAACAAAAAAAATGAATTGAGCTAACTAATATTTAGGGCGAATTTAGCGTTTTTTGCCAAAACAATATTTAATAGAATGTAATTTATTAAGACAGAGTAGCGTAACTGAAACACCTTAATATGATCATACATTGTTGCTCAAAGTGTGAAATATCAACTTCGTTTTAATAATTTAGTACAAAAAATAAATAAAATATGACTGAGCAACAATTTCTTGCAATTCACATTCATAAATGACAGCAAACTATTATCCAGATTGCGCTGGTAATATTTGTAGCACTAAATAATAAAGTAAATCACAGATTAAATGATAGGTAAACATAGTAAGATGTATAAACACTTAACAAAACAGCAGTGCCTCACATGCCTATTTTTTTAATTGCAAAACATTTCACGCCATCTACGCATTTATTTATTCACATCGTTGGCAGTATGGCAAATATCACGTGAGGTGCAATTATAAGTGTATTATTCTAGCAGATATTATTGTTGTATTTATGATTGCTGTAGTACATTAAATATGATAATATTGCATTTTATTACGGCTTATAAAAAACTGATATCACAGTTGTATAAACATGCATTATTTGCAAAGAAAAAAGTACTGATAAACAACGAAAAGTATAATTCGCTTCAGAATGTAAATTACTTATTCAAAAAACAAAATCGAAGATATGCTGAATATTTACAAACAAATAAATTAACAGAACACTACTTACTACATTACACATCAAACAGAACTATTATAGAATGTACACTCAATATCATTTTGCATGAGGTTCAAATCCAAACAATCATGAATAATGCATTGTTTAACTGAAATATGGAAATCAATGATGTTGCTCAGCAATGATTTTGCTAAGTACAACAACAGTACCTTTAGTGAGTATTAATTGGAGCATCAAATTAAAAGTGATTGTAAAAATAAAAGGCAGCAAACTGGACCGATAAATTTTGAATTATAAAAAATGGCACAAAATAATCAGAAGCAAAACATTTATGACTACAATATCAAGTACCTGTGCATTCAAAAAAACGTCTAATTGCCTGTCGCACACAACATGCTTATTATTTTGAAAATAAAACAATATATACATGAGCAAAACTTCTTAAAACTCACCAGAATGTGAAACAGTATCATTTAAAAAAAATTAAATATAATCATATTCGTCAACTAGAACCTGTAAATTGAAAAATTCATATTATTTTGGCCTCACCATTGAATAATTAAAATATCATGGAGATCAATTGTTTGAAAACTTGAAATTTAAGGCATGCCGTCTTGAAAACGACCAAAAAGTGTACCTAATAACATATAAATGAGTTTAAAAAAACTGTGATTAGGAGTATGCAAATGTAGCTAAATCTCAATTCTTTGAATGATTGAGAAGAAAACTTTAATTTGGATTAGAACGACTATCCCAAAAATAAAAAAAAATATTTTGTAGCAATAAATTTTAACAACCTTAAAGTTGACGAATAATTTGAATGATATTTTGTTCTAATCCATAAAAAGCTAGCATATTTCTGTCACTTTATTTGGAAAAGTATTGTTACTAAAACAACTATAAAATGTAACTGGTTTTATTTATAATTTGCTCAAACTTTATTACGGTTTTGTGACTGAATCAAATGATTATAAAATGCTGGTTGATTTTGGGTCCGATCTTTTGATTTTGCAACTACTTCTTTAAGCTCAGCAAACAGCTTACTTTTGGCTTCATCAAGTTCAATTTTCTTAGCACTCAAATACTGAATCTGAAACATACAATTACACACAAATATGCAAAGTGATGATAGCCAGTGCATTATGCATTTGGATTACAAACTGATAAGAGTGAATTTCTGCGCAATGTTCACCCATAAATCGAAGGCAAAAGCAAATAAAATACTTTAACATAGGAACACACAATAGAATCTGAAAATGTATCTAACTTTTTTCTCACATTTGGCGATTTCCTCCCTGTACCAAGCGTGTTTTTCTTCTTCGTTTTTCCGCTCCTCGGCCCGAGCTGCACGTTCTGCACGATCTATATGCAAGTAATAATCCTGCTTTTCTTGAACATATCATTAAAAATATAATGAATTATAAGCCATAGATGAATATTAAATACTGCACTATTTAATTATTTACAAAACTAGTTTTGAAAGAAAAATTAGCTGCCAAAGTGTATAATTTTTCTTACTTTTACTTAATTCGAAAATAAATGAGAAAAAAGTATGAGATGGAACAAACCTCTTTCCTCTTCCTTACGTCGCGTCATAATTTGATCGCATATTATCTGCCGAACAGTATCAGTAGGAGGTAACAGTGGTTTCCAGCCAACAGGTAAAGTTTTTCCAATTCCACGACGTCGTGAAACAAATTCTGCGATTCGAATATCTATAACTGATGGGGATGGTGCCATAGTAGCTGTGGCAGTATTAGCAGCTGTAGTAGTTGTTGGTATTGTTTGGCATATTTCTGTAGTTGTCATCGACATTTCTTTTAAAGTATTTTCAAGAGAACTGCAAAAAACTTGATAAATATTCTCATAAAAATTCAAAATAATTATCAAAACATATTAAACATGTAATGGTAACCAGTTTCATGTAACTAATAATATACTTTTAAATAGCATTTAATGTTTGTTACGATTAAAAATTCCATCAAAGAGTAAATAAGAAGTGACGGCAACTGCAGCACATTTAAGGATATTCAAATATGTATAATGACCATAACGAGGCATTTGCTTCATAAATGTCATATTTCAGACATTGTAGATAGTGAAATCAGCCCATTGCTAGCATCTATGCAATATACAATTAAAATAAGAGTAACAATAATGATTACCAATAAAAAACGAAAGTGATGCTGACTACAGAACTGTTACACCTTGTATTCTCAAACAGTGAAACTATATCCAACTTAACATCTCGTAAAAAGGTTCCATGATAGTAATAAGAAATAAGTAATAAGTAATAATAACATTACTCAATTGCTTCTTCTAATAATAGAAATGTAATTAAACAAACTTACAGAAATATGTCTGTGATACGATAATCAGTCATAGAGTAACAGTAGCAATATTTAATACGTAAAAAGTGGAACGGCCAATTAATTTCCTCGACACTTTTGGGCGCTATATTTTATTCCTCTTTTGTTCAAATCAAATTTGGAAATTATTTATGGAAATTGAAAGCTAGAATTTTATTTAAGGACATTTTTGATTAGCTTTTTCGTTTTTCAAAAGATGGTGAGCTATTTATGTTTTTAGAATTGATATCATTAAATCTTTGCAAAAGTTGTATTCCATTTATTATTCAGATAATAGAAGAAGAAGAAATTTCTACCGTTAGAATAAGCTTGATTGTTCACACCAGCAATTCTTTTGCAGATCTGTGACTATAAAAAGACCATTTTTCAGTCTTATTAAAAGTCGGACTTATGAATTTTCCAGTATATTCCAAACTGCAGAAAATTAATGGTTGCATTTATCGACTTAATACTCCGGAACCGAGGTAAACATGCAGAATTATTATTGTAAAATTTCTGCATGCTTTCAATTTGTCGTTGAGATGCAATAAATTAATATATATATATATATATATATATATATATAT
>UYYF01000362.1:0-18369 GCA_900618365.1 Thelazia callipaeda
TATTCCAAATTTTAAAAAAGCTCATTGCTTAGAAATGTTACCTGATTACTCAATACTTATATTCACACTTGATTTTCTTCATCAGAAAATGGAAAACTTACCTACTCTCCCAATTCTAAGTCAAAAGGCTAATTAACAAATACTCCTGCCCCTAAAAAATCTTGGGTCTTTGTGGAGAAGACAAGCCTGAAGAGTACAGTTCGACGACAGAATCTAGAAGGAGACTACCTGTTACCACTTACACACTTGTGCTTCCCATGCTTACAAATAGCCCGACTCTTCCTTCATGACGAGTGATATAACTTCTAAGGCTATCAGTAATAACAATGTCAGAAAAAAAAAATGAAAATGCGCATATTGCTCAAATGAAGAGTGAACGATGTTTAAAAAATCTTATTTTTAATATTTATCCAAAAATTAAAAATGACAAATTATACGAGATACAACAATTCAAAAATTCAAACATAGTTGTCGAATTATGTGATTCCACTCCTTCAACGAAACAAAAAAAACTTAATAATTTAAGTACACAATGAAGGACATAATTACATAGGCATTAGGGACGTCATAGATGAGCATTACTTTTTAAGATGACTTACAATGACTTTGTAATAATAGTTCTATTTACAATTTGCTAGAAAAAAATTAATAGTTCCAAAAAAACTAACAATCATCCAAGATATTAGAGAAAAACATAACTCGAAAATTTATAGTTTTATTTTTTTCTTTTTTAAGTGATCATTTCTTTGCTTTCTTTTAAATTTTTTCCTATAGGAAGTGTCATCTGCATCATTTACTTCAGCATCGTCGTCATCGAAGCTTTTCTTTTTCTTACGCTTTTTTTCTTCCATTTCTTTCATTTCCTTCAATAAAAACTATGCAGAGGCAACTGAGAGACATGGATATTCTGACATCTATTAAATACGCTTACAAACCTGTTTTGCCAACTTTTGCGCATCATTTACTCTTTCTATGAAAAGCATTACATCATTTTCCACTGTTTCAAATAACGGAAGCTTTTTGCCAATGAAGCGTTCAATTTTCTGATACATCTGAAAATTGATTAATTTTCTGATACATCTGAAAATTGATTAATATAGTGCAACAATTTACGCAGGATCACCCTAAGTATAAAATATCCTTTTTCACTTTGACTGACAATAATACTCATAAATCAAGGCCACTAAAAGAGACAATCAAAGAAATATCACTGATAACATTATAATTACGTCAAAAGTGAAGCTACTTCATTTTATCAAGCATTACTGATAACTAAAAATACAAACTAGATCAACAAATAACAAACTTCAATATCGTATTGAGTAACAAATGTCACGGCAATGCCAGATCGACCAGCTCGAGCAGTACGACCAACACGATGAACGTAATCTTTGGACTGCGTAGGGACATCGTAGTTAAGAACTGCATCAACATGAGGTATGTCAAGACCTATAAAAATATAACTGATACATGAACAATAATTACTATTCCATATATTTATAATAAGTTCCTTATTAGTAAAATATATAATACCAAAAGACTTGGGGAAAAGTAGAAAGAGAAAGAGCAATGGAAGATATCAATGAACTTATTACCAATAACTGAAAAGTTATAAATAATGGTTTCTGCATCCAGCTGTTTAACAAAGGTATTAGTATATCATGAAATGATATTCATACTCTCTTTTATATTTTGTACATACATAACTATCTCCTTTTATTTTTAAATAACTAACCTCTAGATGCGACATCTGTACAAACAAGGATAGTAGACACTTTACTTTTAAATTTGTTCAAAGAACCTAGTCGTTTTGCCTGAAATCTATATCAAGCAGTTAGACACATTAAGACTGAACTTTTAAATAAGTCAAAAAAGTAATAGTTGCAAACAAGATGAATAACGTAAGTACAGAAATTAAAGTTCTATCATTAGGTTCCAACCTGACTCATTTGGCCATACAAAGGGACTGCTCCAAAACCGAGCTTCCGTAGCATTAATGCAAGTCTTAAAACTGAAGCGCATGTAGCACAAAATACTATAGCTGTTTGTCCTGCCATTTCATTTAAAACATAAACCAGATACGCTTCCTGAAACATTCTGTTAAAACATAAGCAAATTTTACTTCAAAAGTGACCGCTGTTTTTTGGAATATAATTCTTTAGTTCTGCAAACTTGTTAAAACAAAATACTTTATATTTATAAGGGATGAAAATATAATGCTGTTTCAATTTATCAACAGTCTGATACTTGGAGTTGACTTCTATTCTGATTGGATCGTTTAGTGAAGCCCGTTCTAGTTTAGCAACCTAAAACTCGGAAAAGGAAATTATAATGATAACAGTTTAGTGAATATTTTATGTCACTGAAAGTGTTTAAAGTATTGTGAGTCATTAGGGAAGACTAAACGTTATAAAATTAAATGTTTTGATTTTCTACAAAATATAATTTTGAAAAATTACAATTACAATATGAAAAAAATAAAATTCTGCAAGCAATAATGAGAAAACACTTTAAAAATGCCATATAATTACAAAACTAACCTTTTTAGTCATTGTTGCTGAGTACAGATATGTTCTTCGATCATTTGGGATGGCTTTTAAAATTTTTTCCACTTCTACCTCAAAATCCATATTTAGAATTCGATCAGCCTCATCCATCACTAAATACTTCAGTGCCCTCAAATTGAAACCTTTGGTGTTCTCCAAATGATCAACCAGACGACCAGGAGTAGCTGAAACGAATTTTTTTACCCTGTGTACAGACTTAATTTTGAAAATTGACCTCAAAACCTACATTTATACAAATTTATATTTAGCAAATATTAACACAACATTTACCGACAATAATATGAGGTCGCTTCGCAAGAGCTAAAGCTTGCGTCACCATATCAATCCCGCCAACAATCACGGCTGAAAACATATAGCTTGCGTCATAGCATAACATACTCATACGGCTGAAAACATTTCATCTAACGATTGAAAAAATGAGCAGATTTCGAAGGAAATTAATAGGTTTACCAATGAGAATTCCAATAGAAACTCCTAATGCCTCAAACTGCTCGCCAATTTGAAAAGCTAACTCTCTTGTTGGAGTAAGTACGAGAGCAAACAATTTTTGTGGGGTTTCAAGTAAAGCCTGTAATATCGGTATTGCAAATGCAGCAGTTTTGCCCGACCTATAATGAATTTTAGATAACTCCGATACTTTGAAAAAAATTCATTAACCCACTTTAGAAGAATTTCTCTACACTGATGTTTTGTAGTCATAACACAATAGTATCTCATGGTTATCATTTAATTCAATCTATTTCTGGATAAGAAAATATGGGACAGAAAATTTTTATAAAATATCCTAAGAATTGCAATGAAAAAAGTCGTGAATGCCAGCTCAATTTCCGCCAAGAATGGGTGAACATTTGCAGAAGAAATCATTATTTGTAGAAATAAAGAGTTCAAGTAATAAACATATGCTTTCATTACATGAAAGTTTATAGCTATGATTTTAGAAGCTTACCCTGTCTCAGCCAGACCAATTATATCACGTCCTTTAAGTGCATGCGGCAATGCTGCAATCTGAACTTTTGTAGGCCTTTTCCAATCTAATCGTGTACATGCTTCACAAAGAACATCAACCACACCCTATAAGAGGAAAAAACTCAAAATGAACTTTATAAAAATCATTACTTACAATAAAAAATATACGTTTAATACGCTCATTTTCAGAAAAATCCTTTATTTGCTTGGTATTGCTACGTTTTAATTATACAACGTACATTTTTAGAACACTGTAAAAACATCTTTATCAACTTGATATCAAATATGAGACACAGACTTTTTAAAAACCAATACTACTGGGAATATAATTTAAAGCTTTGCTATCTTTATTTTAAAAAAAAAGTCTTTTAATGAACATGTTACTAACCAGTTCTTTAAATGTTGCCTCATCGCTAGTGCTATCAGCCAGAGCCTGCTGCACTGTTTCATCCTCATCTGATGATGAATCTGACATACCTTCTTGTCTGATTTATATGGCTAAAATGATATCATTTTATTCCCAAAAGCTCAATAACCAATTACTAACTTTATGACTGAATCGCTTTACCGATGTTTTACAATACTGTGACATACTACAGCACAACATTTGTACTATAGTAAGGCATTTACGAATCAGTTCTGAAACATACCGTATTGAATGCACAACAATTTCCAAAAAAATCTAAACTAATAAATTGCTAAAATGGAACGGCTAGAATTCGGCCCATTTCAGAGAAAATTATAGCAAATTTTTTTAGTATTAAACGATAGTTAAAAGAGTATAGATAGTAAATACAGTATGTGCTCCAACTAGATAATATTAATTACAAGGAATTCACGTAAAGAAATTTATTCTGTTCTGACCTGCTTTAGCTAAATTCTAAAGAAAACTTAGAATAGAGTAAAATGCAATACACTTTAAAATGTTGATATATTTTACTTTATTTCAGATTTAACTAATTTGATCAGAATTGTTACTTAACAATAAATTATATTATTGAATTATTATTGTAATCAGCATTAATTGTACACAGTAAGAGAAATCCATTACCTTTAAAACAGAGCTATTTCACAGAATAATTATATTGAATCACAGAGAATACACAACACCAAAAACATGCATCACAGGTACACTGTCCATTGAAACAACAAAAAGTGACTATATTGCTAATTAAAGGTCGTGAATAATTGACGACGGGTTATAATGAAATTTCTTGGATCTGTCCATTTTTGCTTGTAATTAATTTTCTCCAGTCTCAGATGTCAGCATGTTGCGAGTTTCAGATTAATTTGTGTGACATTTTTATAGAATCAGAATATGCAGAATAGTGAAAGATTTGTAAATATTTTCCTATATTCTGGATTGATTTCAGAATTATCCTAAAGCAATCAAAAATGATCTTGAAGACGAAGTGATACAATGGCTAGGCTTTTTATCAGAGACTTATCAGCGAGAATGCGACATTCTTGGCTACAGAAATTGTTATATTTGATCAATGGTAATGGCAATTTTATCTCGTAATAATGATAATGAGAAAATATTTTCGGTTATGTTTTATCGTCAATAAAGTTATTTTGAAGTAAACGCCTTATTACATGCAAGTGGCAAGTAAAGCATACTTCTGTCGTCTGTGCTTATATTATGAGAAAGTGAAAGTAGGACAGATTGACGAGGAAACTTTTCATCTCAGTTAAGATAACTTTCTTCAGCCAAGCGTGAAAAATGATAGTTCAAACTTTTCGGAACTTAAATTCAGCTCTCTTGAAATTGATAGTTTCAAGTAGTATCTCTTGACTTCTTGATATTACTTAATGATGTGGTAATTTCTATTCTGCAAGTCCTCATATTCTATTCTTCCGAAACGTTGAATTAGAGAAGGCAAAAGTAGTATAGCAATTAATTTTCTAAATTTTTCAGCAAATTCCCAAAATATTTTTGCATACTAATTATACTTTTATCAGTTGAATATTTTTTGCATTTCAATGTTCTTTCAGAAGTTTACGTAAACATTTTAGTTGTGAATTCTAAATTGATTCATTCATGCATATCAACTTCATTAATTGCTTTGCTTATCTTTGCAAAAGATTGCAAAAATACTTTCCGTAAATATTCATTTCTGTAGAATACTTGACTATTTTATGCTTGAATATTCAAATGATATAAATCTAAGAAACTACTACCATAAGGCAGAACTACTTTTAGTTCTCTAATTCAAATGAAATTTTAAGGTTAAAGTTCGTATTTGATATAGTTCACTGTACACATTTAAGTATACTTTTATTCACTGCGCACATTAATTTATAGAATAAACAGAGCAATTCAACTCACGCGTATTATGTTTCTAATTAACTTAATTTTTCTAAAAAAAAATTCAGTCATAAAAAACTGCTATATTCGAAGACTCCACGTAGTGAATTTTCAAACTTGACACATCTGTAAACACACACATGTACACGTAAATCACGTGATATCAAACATCTTTGTCCTGACTTTTTCTTAGCTAAGTAATTCTTGTAAAATCGCTTCGTGTGTACTATTTTGGTTTTATCCTGTTTTTACACGATTCACTCTTATAAGTAATAATTTTCTTCCTGAAATCTCCAGAATTATCAACTTGCAGCATACAAAAATGATTCTACACGCAGCCTTAAAAGTGATAAAGTTAAGTAATTGTAAATGAAAGTAGCACAGATATTTGTCAGGATTTTTTACTTCATAATCAGTCACATATTTAATAATTTGGATTTGCTAAAGCAGAATATGCTTGCATCTGATTTATCATGTCGGTAGGTTGAGGTATTTTTTTGTCATGAATTGTCTTGCATATCAGTAATGTGAGTCTTCTGGAGATAGAATAGTCATGAATATGCAATGATATTTGAATTAATTGATTTGAAATATGAAATAAAATAGGTTGTTCAAGATTGATAGCATGTTTTAGTTTTTTTGTGTCTTTTTTTTGCGCTGAAAACAGGAAATTATCGGGGATAAAGGAGCTGGCATGGAAAAGGCTGGATAAAACCAAATAAATTCTGCCTAGACTTATTTATTCACTTCTAACCTAATCTTCAAGCTTATTTCTTCTTGAATAATGTTTTTCTTTTAAATTTTTACATCCATTATTTCTCATGACTGCCCATATTCGTGTTCGGAAAACAATTATGCTATGCTTCATCTTAGATACTTTTTACATTTTGCTGATATAAATTATCAAATACTGAACAAACTATGTCATAACTATAAGATGAGCAGAATAATTAATTTTAGATGAATAAATATTATTATCAGATTGATTATGTTTATGATTATGATTATCAGTGGTTTAAAGGAGATAAGAAAATATGAACTTATTGTACCAAAAATTAACTCTCATTGTGCTGATTAGCATGAAACTTATTATGATAATAACGATGGAATAACGATAATGATGAGTGAGAATGTTCATTTTAAAAGTGAACAGTGTTGATAGCTAAGACAATAATAGAAGTGATGGAAAATGGCAATGATAGTGATGATGATGATAAATATAGCTACCGATAATTGTGATTTGCAGATATGGCATGAAAGGATGTTTGTTCATCTTAAATCTAAATTTTATCTAACAAAATGAGTTAGCTAGCAAAATTGAACTGAGTGAGTCCATGTTTTCAAAATTGATAAGCATATTATTCATATTTGCTAGGCAAATTATAATCTTACAGTCAGACAGCTTTAAATCTCTTTTGTACTACAATACTGCCTTCAAATGCTATTCCTATTCTATACAAAACTTTGCTTTTGCATCGAAAATACAATAATAATCATATTTCTATTTATAATTTTTTATTCTGCAAAAACTTTGCTTTCTCTGAGAGTATGAATTGGTACAAATTTATATATGGCAAGCATGCTTAAATACTATACTTTTTAACTGCTTCATTATTGGCATTATTGTGTTTCGGTCTGTGTTAGCGATTTATAAACGCAAATGTGATTGCTAGTGTATTTGCCAGCTATCTTTGTATGAGTATAAGTAACTTTACCTCTTAATTTTCCAGCAGTCAATAATCTATTCTCCTCTTTGCATTGCATTATTTTTGATTTCAGTTCCGAGTAAAAATTTAATCACTTCTATATAATTAATTAATTATTTAATTAATTTCTTATTCATGCAATTTGATTCACTTCTAAAGCTTAAATCTCTTTCTTTTCAGTGATCTTTTATTATTATTACCATATTTTAAATTATTTATAAGTATTTATGTACACTTATGAAATGGATTAAGCCATTAAATAAAATAATATTTTATAAATTAATAGCAAAAGTAATTTGAAATAGATCAAAATTTTTTTCATTCGCTCCATTTATTGCTATAATTATTGTTGAACTCGTAAGTCTTAAAATGATCTTCCATTGCTTTCCGTATATAATTACTTCTTCAAGATGACTATGAAGCCAAAAAAACAGAAAAATTGAGATGATGCCATATATCTCAATTTTCTATTAAGTATAAATTCAAGCAAAATGCTTTATGCTATCAATCTGCCCATTTTTCTATTGCATTTTCACAATTTTATGCTATTCATTTGTTCAATTTGTTTTTTTATTGGCATATTTTTGAATAAATGAATGTCTAATTAACTGCAAGTTTTGACGCACAAATAAAATCTAAATGAAATATATTTATGATCAAGATTATATTTCACTATTGGATAACGCTTGCGCAGTGCGACGAAAAAGTTCTCTGTCAGTCCAAGAAAAGGTTTATTTTAATCTTTCTAAACATTAATTCTGAAATTTTCACTTTTTTACGTTTATACGTGTAAAAAATTCACATGACCATGTTTAATTATTGAGTAGAAATATATTTGATTGATCAAAATAGCTCCAAGAATATTAAATTTACCAAACCTGCATTTTAGACCGATTTACTGCAATCTAAATGTAACACACATATGGCTATTAAGATTTTTTGCAAGTCTTATTTTAGATGAGATCAGCTCGAGAATCCCATAACACAGATGACATTAGGCGATGGCTTCTAATCCATCTTCAAGCCATGCAGGAAACCGCATTAGCTACGGATTTATTCTCACTTCAGCTCTATAAAAAAATTTGCTTTGACTTTAAAATTTTGACTTAAAATTTTGACTTAAAGTTTTGACTTTAAAATTTTGACTTTAAATACTCATGAAATAGAAGGTGTTATATAAACATTCCATAATGCTAAATCTCTTAAAAATCTTCGAATTAGACAAATGCATACAATTTAACTTTATGATAACATTAGCTTAATTTTGTTGTATCTGAATTAATTTTAATATGCTTTTAATACTCATTCAGTAATGGTTTTGTTTGCTTTAAAATACTTCAATGGATGGAAATTAAAAATTAAAAAACTGAATTGCAAAACTTTAATATATTACAGGAAACGAATTCAAGTCCTAATCAACTACATCCAAATGGGGAATCTATTCTTCAGGCAACTCTGAAATATATTGAAAATAAAGCGGATCGAGTAAATCCTTTGTGTCCATTTACATTTTTCAATCGTTCGTAAAATTAAAGCACATTTTTCCAGTTTAACAAGCTCTGAAATGAAAAAAAGATCTATTTTTAAAACGTATTTGAAAAATAAAACGAAGTAAAAAAAGAATCTATTTTTAAAACAAATTTGATTCTGATATTTTTGATGAAATAAATTTCATAAGTATCTGTTATTATAGATTAATGCTAAATGTTCGAGTACTATCAGAATCCTAATATCATCAGAAATTTAACGAAATTTTTATTTTCTGAAAGACTAGAATACTTAAATACGACTTGTACTCATTGTTACTTTACGCTGATTTCTACTTTCAGCTGAAATACATTCAAATGCTAATTGATAAAGGAGCAGATGTTAATTTCCAAGAAAGGCAAGATCGACGAACTGCTCTGATGTATGCGTGCATTGAGGATGATCGCACCGAAGAAGGCTTAATTATTGCAAAAGTTGTGAGAATTTTTCGCAATAATATATAATTACATTATTCAGTATAAAATATCTGATTTGCTTAACGAAATTATCACTTATGATAATGACTGATATCAGTAACTGACAACTATTTATAATATTGGATAACCTTAATAAATTGGAATGATTACAGTTATTAATATTAATGATTTGTAGGAAAGCTGCAGTTTAGGTGCACAAGACAGACTTGGAAACACAGCACTGATGTATGCAGCGATGAAAGGAAGAGATGAGCTGATGAGCTGTTTGGTGGATAAACTTTCTAAGGTTCATTCTGTTTGATTAAATATATCACAAATATTTGAGCATAAAAAAGATTAAATAATTTACATGCAAGAAAAAAATACGCTAAATACGAAAAAAAAGAATTAGCACGTATAACAAGCAAACAGTAATACGTGTTTATTAATATATTACTTTGTTAAATCCATCAAATATCGATAAAATTATTTTCTGATTTGTTAACGATAAATCAAAAGTAGGGTCATATAAATGCATCTACAAAATTTACATAAAGCAGAACCTCATATGCTTCATATTATTATTAGTTTTGATTTCATGTGATTACTTATTAACAGAAATTTGAACTATAAATAAAGAGCAACTAATTTTAGATTTAAAAAACAGTTAAACTTTTTGAAAATAATGATTTAGGGATGGGGTTTAGCAGCAATACAGCTGAAAAACTGCATGGGTTATACAGCTGAAGATCTGGCAATCCGAAATAAAAATCATCGCTGCGCGAGAATGGTACAAAAGCAGGTTAGAAGAATTAAGTTGAAATTTTCACCGCACTAAAATTTCAGAGGAAAAAATACAAATAGTCAAATGTAGAGGGTAATGGAAGAGCTCTGAATCAGATTACTCATTACTGTATTCAGATGAGAGATATGTTCATGAATTCTATCCTGATAGAAAAGTATTATTTAGTTGTGCACGACCAGTTACTCACATAAGTTGTGAAAATAATGCAAAATGCGTTAATTTTAGAAAGATATAAAAATTGCATAAAAAGCTGACATTATTAACATGCAATTCAGCATCTGCACATGTTGGCATGCTTGAATCGCCAAATGGGGATGACTGGAGAAGTGTCATGCCGACCTTGGAGCGTCTTCACTACAATTTATAAATGCATCGAAAAGTTAGTGTCATTCAGAGTTTTAGCTTAATTGCTTAGTTAATCCATTGTTTGATATTATCGTTATCATTATAATTATAGTTAATCCATTGGTTAGTGAAAATATATCATTGCAATTTTCACCCTTAAAAAGAAAAATATTTTTGCTTTCTTTTTAATTTAACTTAAGTATAATTAATATTAGCTAATGTTTGTTTTCTATTGTCAAATACATAACATAAACTCTCACTATAATAATAACCATAATAACCATTATTATTGTAACACCTTTATTATATTAATTATTATCATTACTATTATAAGAATAATAATAATTAAAATTATTATCGCTATTATTATTGTTAGTATTATTGTTGCTATTATCATTGCTGTTATTATTATTATTGCTATCATTATTATTCTTATAATTAATATAATAATTGCTATTATTATTATTATTATTATTGGTATTATTATTGTTATTGGTATTATTATTATCATTTTTGCATCCAAAATATTATTATCATTATTATTATTATTATTGTTATTATCATTATCATTATCATTATTTATTATTACTTGAAGTATTTTAGATGGAAACCCTCGCAACGCAGAAAATCAGAAGAATCACTTTTGGTGCTAAAAGCACAAACAAAGCCGATGAGCAGAAAGAATTCTTTGTAATTGCAGGCACTTACATACTTTCACGGAGATAAAAGAACAATTCACATTTTCTTCCCATTTAAAAACACAAGAAAATAATTGAATCTAACACTTTAAGCAAGAAATGACGCAAGCAAGAACTTACGGACGTAAAAGTAGCATTCTTTTATAATAAAGTGTGTTACAAAATATTAAGTATATTTGTATTCTATAAACGGACTTAATATTGAAAGCACAATTAAAGTAATGACATCGCAAGTAATGATAATAGTATAAAAATTACATAACGGAGCAATAAGTAATAAAGAAAGGTAATTCACGTTGTTATACTTACAATCTACTTTTAGCGCACTCGTATGCAGTTGATATTCTCAGCAATCACTGCAATTACTTCCGGGATGTAAAAATAATTAAAATATACAAAAGTTAATGCGATAAGTAAAGACAGAATGGATTTGATAAGTGCGAGTGCAAGAAAACAAAAACTGATATGAATGCGTGAGCCTTCACTTTGTAAACATCGAGCCATGAACAGCAAGCAGATTGCAGAAATACCAGTGCTAATGATAACACTCAAAGGATTGCTACTTTCTCACCTCTGACCCCCTGATGATATCAAATTTATCTGGTGATGAGATAAGAAATTGACATCAACTGATAAAGACTGTTGAGAAATGCATGTCATTTATATTAAAGGACTTTCTTGAAATATGTACCAAACTTAATGTTATGTAGTTAGCTACAAATACATCACATACTGTAAATAATAGCAGCAATTCATAATAATAAAATTTCATTTTATCTTGATAAATTGAAAGCAAAAAAATATTTAGATCTCTAATTTTATATTCTATCAATGAAACGACGATTTGAAGCAAAAAAATATTTAGATCTCAAACTATTACAGGAATTTGTAATTTGTAGACTGTAAGTTCAATTTTATGCAAATAAATAAATAAAATGTACAAAAATTAATTATTATGATTATAATTATGTTTATTATTAATTATTGTTATTATTGTTATTATATTATTTCGATATTATCTTTTATTTTTCATTATTCCACTTAGCCAATGTCTAAGCTAGAAAGTATTGGTTTCAAAGCGTGCCTGCATTCATACATGCTTGCTTGACAAACATTACACTGATGGGTAAAACTTTAATTAGTTTACAGTGTTAAATGCTTATTTACCCAACAATGAATTATGCTGATGCTTAGCAGAAATTTACAATATTCAGTAAAAATATTCAGTTAGCACTTCACATTTCAAGATGTATGAGATTAAAATCTATCTGTCTGCAATATATCAGGTCAACCCAGTACTCAAATACTTGTTAAATCAAAAGATTCACTTCATTCCTGGTATTGATACCACTGAATAGCTCCACACTCACTTCCAGTCTGACACAAGGTCGATCTTAAGGAGTCCTTATGGAATCTGTGACACTATGAGATAGAACTTCTGAACTGCGTTTCTTTGAAGCGCCAAAAAAAAAATTCTCTGCAAATATTAACATAGAAGCAAGAATAAAAGAATACTTAAAAACAATCACTTTGATTAGAAAAAGCTGCCCACAAGTAGTTACTTATGTCTATTTTTATGTATTCGTTTTAGAATAAACAAATTTCCGCACTCCATAATTCTATAAATAACCCTTTTTTGCATTCAGAAAAATGCAGAAGAAAAATATTCAAACGACTTCGCATCAAAATATATTAATAAATATGCAGTTTACATGGTTGATTGTCTGGTCAAAAAAATACACGCTGATATTCATTGACGATCCCTACTCAGTTCTCTGATAAATACTGCAATAAAAATTCAGAAGATCTGTGGGAGAAAAATAAATGCGAATTTACTGCCTGGAATCCTCCATTAAGAGCATCACCACCAATCAGTAAGATCAGCTAAACAGCCAGCAATCTTTGCTCATCAACTATTACTTGATGTTTAAATAAAGTATTCTGTAAGTAAGAATTGATTCCAAAAATTGATTGGAATTTTTTTTCCGAAAGTGAATTTTTTAGGAGAAGCTTTAAGTGATTAAAAACAAAATCGACGTTAAGTTATTCATTTTTTGCAAATAACGATGTCATAATTCATGCAAACTAAATTCTGACGTTGCTTTGTTTGCTTCCAAAGTACTATTTATGACGTGATTGATTCAGTAGTTAAGTTTAACAATTTTTCAATAATCAATCATCACTTTATCACTTTTCAGTTTCAGTTTCAGCCAGTAACATATGAAAAGTTTTTTGTTCTGAGCAATGAATAAATTAGTCTGACTTCTACTTACAGAATATTTTTCTGATAATTGCTTTAAATGTTGACTAATTATCCATCAGTATACTATTTTTGAATTTAGTTTAGTGCAATAAACAGAAACTTATTTGTGAACAGATAAAATTGATAGTACGTGAATATATAGAAGACGTGAAATTTTAATAAAAAATAAAACAGTAAAAATTTTGTAAAGATTTACTGTATTTTGTAGGTTTTCGTTTGCTACTGTCTTTTACAACTATGCTCAAATTTGTGTAAAAAAGCCCTTATAGTAATTAGTACTTTTTACTTTTTTCAATATTTATTCATTATCATGATAAAGTATTAAGATTTGTTCATTATCATAATTAAGTATTATGATTCCATCGAGTAATGTAATGAGCTTTTCGCATTCATTACTTGTATTTGTGGTTACAATATTGTATGCTTTCAGATCAAGTTTTTATTCAAAGAAAACTTTACAACTGTTAAAAAGAAAGTTTAACTTCAAACAAATAATTATGAAAAGTTACAAAAATTCTTTGTTTGCTCTGTTTTTTAAGCTAAAAATTGTAAGCTTAAAAGTAAGAAAGCACACAAATTGTAATAGAAATTGTTTGTTAACATTCTGTGTTTGATTGCGTCCACAATTCATATGCGTTGCAATTTCATACAAATTTGATTCCTCCAAAACAAGTTTGTGCATACTTTTTCTATTTTTTATTTCAGTATTATCATAGTGCCAAATTTTCATTCTAACTGTCTGATAAACTTAACTATTCTCACTCAGATATTTAAGTAAGTTTTTTGGCGACAAAATACATAAAATAATATTTTCATTTGTATAAAAGAATTTTTTTTTAATTTTCATTCAAACTCAAAGTCAAAATTGCTAGCCTCCTTTATATAAACTTTATCATTAATTATAAAACTGAAAGTCATTTAGAGTTACGACTAATTTTGCTTCGCTGAGAGAGCGGTGAAGCAACGACTAGTCTGCTTATTATCTTTATATATTTTTAATTTGTGAAGTAGTAAAATGAAGCAAGTAGATAGATCCTTCAGGCAGTAAGTGTGCTGCTTGGCGAGGGGCGAAGAGAAGAGTTGCGTTCACTGCGTGAAACATTCTAGACTTGACTTGACGAGTTTGTCAGTGAACCCAGAAAATTATTGCAGTGCTCTTTGGTTTCGAATATCATGAAGACCAGTATGAGTTTTGCTCCCCAAAATGGCAAATTACTACTCACAAACACTCAAGTGCAAGTGCTATCTGACATAAAGTTTTTCAGCAGTCTATACAAAGTTCGCAAGTTTTTTTCTACATAACTGATCGAATGCGAATAGCTGTGTAGATATGTGTGTATGTCACATTTGTATAGTTGTGAATTAAAAATCGCATGCTTGCAAACATGGATGCGCAAGACGTGTATTGATGAATGATCTAAGAAGCTGTCAGGACGTGAGCTTAAATTTGCGTTTGAGAATGTCAGTTTGCTTATATGGGTGTATGGTGCTTGTTGAGTGTGTGCTTGTTACATCTGTGTTTTGTTCCTATCTGCACATATGGTGGCCTGTGTTTGTGCACACGTGAATATGCACCATGCACTTGTATTGTTGTGAGTTGTTTGTGGATAGATCTGAGTTAGTCATGCACATCTCTGCACGAGCTAGTAGAAGTAACAGCATGTATGGTTGTGTATATTTGAATGGTATGTTTTTGGCGTGTGATGGATACTATGGTATGTGGTATATATGCTTAACACATTTTGCGTAAGCTTAGATACCTCTGTCAATATCCACTTCTGTATACTTGATTATAAGCGTTACGTGAGAAAGAAACCAAATGGCTAATAGATAAGAGCTAAGCATACACATTTAGCAGTTAAGCAGCGTTGTTAATCATTTATCCTCCCTTGTTCTGACGGATATTACTACAGTTAATGTCTAACCAATTTTCATTCTCAAAATTATCCGATAGCTATTGTCTAAGACTAAAGCTGAAGTTCTAGCTTTAGTGAAAAGCACAGCTGCACATGAAGATTGTGAATTTTGAACCGATAATTTGAAAAAATGTTTAATTAGAAAGCAGTAATCAGTGAAATATACTTTAGAAGAAAATACGTTAATAATGAGAGGTCATCTCTGTACAACAGTACTTCAGCAAATTTTGACCTTAAAATTTTTGTATCTTACTTGTATTACTTTCTAACTTCATGAAATCTAAATTTAACATTAGAACTTACAACACTTTATTCAAGCAATAAAATTTTTGCTTAATAAAACGGCTTTCTAGGGGTCAATGAAAGATCATAAATCATTAAAAAGTTCAGATAAAAAATGCTGTTATTGATGCGATATTACTGTAATACATAAGTGAGTAGTAAATAAATAATTGCAGTTACTGAATGATTTTTTCTGCTGCAAAACATCCTATTCATATGTATTAATTATCTAAATTCATATATATTATATTAATTTATATATATTTATTAGATAGAGTCAAATATTATAATTTGGTACTAATTCTCTTTAATTGATACTTATTTTTATGCAAAAATATTAATTCATATATATTTATTAATGTGGGATTAGAAAAACATCAATTATAGCGCAAGACAGAACATATTTTTGCGTAAAAATAAGTATCAATCAAAGAGAATTACAATTAGTGACTGCGAAATGGGAACTTTAGCATTGCAAATGCGATTTTCGTCTGTACCAAAACTAATTAATTATACATATTTGAAACGACACTAACCGATGCGAAAATTTTTATGGTTTGGTTTTATAGCATTCATTTTTTTTCGTTTTGCTGTAAGAATTTTTCAAAAGATACAGCAGAAGAGGTGGATAATCCCCCAGTGTAAGTTATTTTAATCTCTGCCTTATCATTATCACTAATTTGCGATTTGTCCATCTGATATTTATTTTTATTAAATAATATGCTTCTATTTGTGCTATTTTTATTGCATTATTGTCCAATTAAAGATAATAATTAGCTATTACTGTATGCTTGTATTTTCAAAGAGTCCTAATCATAAATGCTTTAATTTTCGTTCAATCAGCACTCTTCGATAGTGAAAATTATTTTACTTAAAACTGTATAAAGGTACATAAAATTTTTACTTCTGTTCTCATAATAGTTAGGCATGCATATCGTGCGATACATTCAACACTGTCTGAATAATAGAAATTCTTGCAATTTTCTGTCCTAATTAATTCAGAAGAATAAACTGCGTGTATATGTGAATTGTACAATACGTGAAATGTACAGTCCACTTTTTAAATTTTCGAGTTTTTCAAAAATGTAAATTAATTAATCAAGCAGCTAGTCAAGTTGCTCAGAATTTTCAGCTTGCAATTATTGCTTCACTGCTCTCAATTTCATTTCTCTAAAAGTTTACTCCTGAGAAAGTAATGTTCCCTGGATACTCGTGAAATATTCAAATTAAGTCGAAAAAACGATGAATTCATTTTTCTGCTAAAAGTTTTGTTTTTCTCAAATTTTTAAACAATACATATCGGCTTACAGAAAGTTTGTCTCTCTTAGATTAATATATGTATTGATATTTCAGCTTGGGCCTATAATTCTATGCAAATTGAAGTGAGTAATACAACAAGTTTGATCGTAGCAGTCTGAAATTATATCAAAAATCCTTTATTTTGTCATAGAGACTAATTTTTGATCTCAGTTAAATTTGGGCATGACTGATTTCTGTGAATGAAATTAAATGTTTCGTTTCGAGTACGTTGAATTCCGATTTTAACATTTAAACTCAGCAGTAATTCAAGTATTAATGCAATAATTCAGCTAGTACCTTCCCAATTACAAATTCTTGTAGGTTGAATCTGATATTTGCCAGAAATGCTTAATTTATGAATCATTCTAAAAATCATCCTAGGTCATCCTGAAAAAATCCCAAAAACACAACACATCAGTCTAATCACTGATCGCAATGATTTTTTTAAATGGAACTTCGACGAAACTTTGAAATTATCAAATTTTACCACTCATTACGAACTTTTACATTTTATACTGAAATTACAAAAGGAAATTCAGAGACATTTCAAAAAATGGTTTTTGGGTCAACAAATAACCACGAGATTATCGATCTCACCAGTACCAAAGATTTTATTCTGCATTACTTAAAATGCTTAGTTAGGAAGCACACGGTTTCAAGTGCTATCGATGATTTGATTTTGGCACATACTTATATGCCATTTAGATGAGTAGTAAGAAAAGTAAGATCGTGGCAGTCGGAAATTTCGATGGAAAAATATTTGAGTTTTAAGTTTTTGTCAGTAAAAAAGAAAGATAAAAACTGTACTGAATTATAAGCATAAATAAGAAGACACATTACATACAGTACTTTGCTCTTGTTTTTTGGCAAAAAAATGGATTAGCCACAAATTCAACATCGAACAAAATTTTATGTCAGCTTGCAAACACATTCATTATTTCTATTTCAATTCGCTTTTTTAATCATACATTAAGAGACATTTGCATATTTAATTCTTAATCCAACTGCTGCATTATGCAAATTCATTTGTATATTTATGAGTGAAATGATTATTTTATGCAAATTAACTTATCTGACTTGACTGACCGTTATGCGAAATATCTTGTCTTATATGTTCTTTAGTTTCTGCTCTATTTCAGCACAATTCATATCATTGTCTGTTTGTCTCTGTGGAGTACAAAGACTTCATATCTGAAATTTAGTTACATTAAACAATTTTACTATACATATCTGTTTCTTCCTCAGTGTTGTAAGTTACTATTTTGAGTGAA
>UYYF01000363.1:0-18352 GCA_900618365.1 Thelazia callipaeda
ATATATGAAAAGTAAAGTATGATGTAAAATATGCAACAAAACCAACAAAACTTCAGTAAACACATTGACAATAATAACATTCGTCATCTTACCTATGCCCTCTTTTATTTACATATGCATGTTTTTCTTAATCAGTAATCAGCCGTTCCTGGGAAAATATGAATTCAAATGTGCAAAGAAAGAAATGAAGTAAATTACATTTTCAAATAAACCAGTTGTTTTTTTGAATACTGTCTCTAAATATTAACTCAAGGTTACTAAATCAAAACGCATAACTGAGAAAAAAGCTTCAAGAAACGATTGTAAAAAAACTTTAATAAACGACAAATTGCAACTAATAAAATATACACTCACAACAAAGTTATTTTTAGATTTTGCTGTAAGAGCACATGTAATATAACTAGACTTACACTTGTTATCATTTTGCAATTTTCTTATAATACTAGCTTAAACAGAAAACTAACTAGTCAAGAAAAAGGCATTCATTAAAAGAGGAGAATTCTGAATTCCCATTTGCAGGTGAGGTATTAGAAAAAGTCTTGTTATGAATATCACTATCAGATTTTCCTGAAGCATTTGGAACACTTTGAGATGAATTTATTTCTGGCTCAGCCTTTTCTAGTTTACCCTTAATGTCACTTTTTTCGTTGTCCTCATTACTACATGACTTATGCACTGAAATTTCTGCAGAATTTCCAGCGTCTGTTTTTTCCGCCATCATGTTGACCAACATTTGTCCTCGTTGCTTTTCTAATTCTTTAGCAGCATCGTGCACCTAAACACCGTATCATAGTAGTAATTCTAGAAACAACTTTTGCTAACCGTTTTAAGTGATAAAACTGCACAATTATTGTAAAATGAAGCCAGAAAAGTTGTAGAACAGTTTTCAATCTAAAGAAAGCAAGAAAACTTAGAGTGAAATTCTTGATTAGCATATAAATCGAAAAAGCTTTCCAGTCCATACGACAAAGAATCTTCATCCGTTTTCGAGAGACTTTACGACTTTTTACATGATTTTGATTAGCTTTAGAGAAATATCTCGTAAAAACTATAATAATACTTGATCAAGGTAATATGGTCCACCATAATTTATTAACCAATTATAAGCGTATCTCGGGATACTGCTTTCAGGATTATCGTGATAAGAAAGAATATAATCGAATCCTTTGCAATCAAAACTTTCATGAGCGCGAACCACCATTACAGACCGGTATGTTTCGACCCGTACATACTTATTTTCAGTCGTAGGTATAATTTTGGCACTATCAGTTACTGCACAATTTGCTATCACAATGCACCGATCTTTTTCGTTTATATATCTGAATATTCAATTCTTGTTTGAACTTTATGCAATTTTTCCATTTTTATGCCTTTCCTTGAAAACAAATTTACTTCTTGCATGAAACATAAGCCATGATTCATTAAAAAAAGAAGAGTGCTATTCATTTTCAAGTGCAAAAATTTGACTGTTAATATTTGTAAATTGTTCGATAAAATGATTAGTCTAGAAATCCAAATTAGACTGTTTATTCCAAATTGAACTCTTAGAACATAAACTTTATTCCATTATTATTCCTCTGTTCTTAACTCAAAAATTTCAGCCTTAAAAAAACTTACCTCCGTCTCACAAACACATACTCACGCGGATACAATGGGTAAGGAAATTTCGTGATCCAATGAATGAGCTCCGAGTCTGTAGTTTCATCTTTCCGAACCAGTTCCAATTTTTCAACATTTGGATCCCATTTTTTTCGGAAAACAAGATCCATTTGAGCATCAACAAAATCACTTGCAGTTATATCACTGAAAAAGAAAAATGATATCTACGGCTATTATATTTGGCACCTTAGAAAAGTATTTAGCCAGCTATATCATTCTCCTTCATTAAGCATGTGATAAAATCTGTTCCGTTGAAAAGAAGAAGCAAATAAACTTACTTATATGAACCTGAACAACGAAACTCATATACACCGGTATCAGCATGCCATCGTCGAAGCACTTTTGAATTTTCTTCATTACGTATAATCTGTAAAACATTGTTCCATTCCCATTCGACGTGAAGTGCATTGTCAAGGAATAAAATTAAATCTTCTAAGCTTGAATTCAACACAAAATCTCAAAACTTAGATATGTACACTGAAAACGAAACTACAAAAAAAACGCAGTTTTTGGCATTAATATAAGAAGAAGTACATACCTCCCAATTTTCGCGATCACAGTCGAGATTTAATTTTGCTTCGGCTAACATCACTTCATCTGAGATCCCATTTTCATGAAAGGAAAAGCCAACTGCCGCAATAGGCAAAAAAAGTGTTGGCGACCAATGATAACTTAAAAGCAACTTCATAAGAAAAAAAGTTTACGAAAAAGAACCAAACAATACCAAAGCACAGTCTAAAAAAAGCAGTTTTACAGCCTACTGAACAACTATCAAATCTGAAAATTCATCTTTGGAAGTTGAAAAACTTATTAATTTTTTTTGAGTAAAATCTACTGCCTAAATATGATGGCCACATGATATTATTTAGAATGTCAAACTTTTTTGGAATTTTAGGCAATTTAATTTTATCCATAGAATTACGACATAATTTATCATACCATAGCAACTAGCTGACCAAATTAAGCTTTTACGAAGATAAAACAAAACTGAAATGCTATAACTTATATAAATACCACAATGGACAGAAAAATTATCTAACTATTTCCGCCATCGTTTTTCATTGTTTCTTCGATTCGTACATGCAGCCCATTTGCGTAAATGGAATTTTATGGAATGTCCGAATAATATATAAAAAATTCGATTCCAACTTTCGCGCAATGAAAATGCTATTCGGCGCATTAGGTTTTCTAAGTTGAAACTTTTATTTTAATCACTGCTCTTGCCAACGCAGCATCAACAGAAACCCTAGAGTTTATACATATTAAAAATAAACCACAAACACTAAATAATTAATACACCCTTACCTTGACTGATGCTCACAATTAACAGAAAATGAATGAAAATTGTAAGCACCACTCACTTGCACACAGATCAGTTTGGTGGATAAAAACACCATCACTTCCTAGACTTTATTTCATTAACGATCAGTAACGACCAGGTATTGACAACCCCATATTTCCTGGAACACATACGAAATCCATAAAACACTAAGAATTAATTTCCTGAAAACAGGATAAAAGGTGACAAATGATAAACCAACACTAACGAACAAATACACTCTTCACCAGATACATCATCTCCCAAAACTCTTTATTTCTATTTTCTTATTCCAGATTTGAGGGAAATATTAATAAATACTAGCCTAAATTTTATTAGCTATTACTTCATTAAACGACTTCGTAATTACTTGCTTAAACTACCAGCTACTATTCCTTTAAGCTTTCTCAAATCTATTGCAGTCATGATTCATATTACGAGACAGAAGTGACTTAAAAATAGCAGTCACAAGCTGCACAGCAGTGTCCTCGACTTCTTTCTGGAATCATAATGCATTCTAAACCATAACTCATTTGCAGTAACTTCATGAGCTCCTGATTCCAGAAAAAAGCCCCATACTACAGTAGTACTGTTTCTTGTGGAAATTGGTCAATATAGGAAGAACCAAGAGATTGTTTGCCAACGAAAAAATGAGTCACCAGCCAACTCAACACAGTATCGACGTTCAAACTGCGTTACCAATATATAATAAAGAAAATTACAACTACATGCTTGACCCGCTATCACTAGTACTAATCTGACATGCACCCAAAAAGTCTATCATATATTGAATTCAAATGCACAGAAGAATAGCTTTAGAAATGAAAACCAAAGTATTTTAGAAATATCTAAAAATTACTTTATCGTTGGATTGGATAATTCAATTTTATAAGAAGCAATATCCAACAAAAGATCACATACAGGACATTTTATAAACATAAAAAACTTGTAGAGCAAACATAAGACTAAGAAATATTTCATGTTAAGTTAGTAGCAATACTGCCTTCTTTATTTGAAAGCATATTTGAAATCAATCAATAACTTCTGAGCCCAAAAGAAGATAAGCAAGGAAATGATCTAAATTTCTTTATATCCTAGTTATATGGATCTTTTGAGCAACAAATAAATACAATCATGATCAAATTAAATAATTCAAAAATAATCGTTGAACAAAATAATGAAAAATTAATTATAACTCTTAGAAAATATGAAAAAGCTAATAATAAAATATGCAATAACATTCCACATTGAATGACAAATTTTAAAAATTATTATCATAAACGAAAGCTCTATGCAACTATTTGTCACACCTTCGCATTTCACTAACAATGACTCAAGACAACTTCAAATTATAACGTCAAAAAGTATGAACTACGATTTCAGTGACCCCAAAAATACTTGTGATGGCCCACTTCCACCAAGTGACCGCTAAATGTGGAGTTTTTCTACGTGATGCAACCAATGATCGAATCTGTGAAAGAGTGTCAGAATACTGATGAGGACCTGAAGTGAAAATGCATCATAAAAATATGAAACTAACATCAAATATTCTTGGAACAAAAAAGGGAAGGATTTGATCTCAAAAATTAAGAAAATTAAAAAAATTCAATTATCCTAATATATAAAAAACGGGCAGCTGACCGTGAGCGTAGTGCGTTGCAACGGATATTTCTAAAGCTGGCGTCTCGTTGATTTTCAATTCACTACAGTTAGCATCTTTCTGGAAACATATCGCAACTTTGGACTATTTAAACAAATCTTAATATTACCTTACGACTATACTAAAATTACCTTGTCAGTTGGTTACCATAACTTCTCATCCCATAAATCTTAATATTACCTTACGACTATACTAAAATAATAAAAAATGTGGAGATTGATACTATTTAACTTAAATCATTCTGTATGAATTCCTCACAAGAAACTGGAAAGAGAGAGGAGACTCTGTATGTAAATCACACACATGAAGAATATAACGAACTCTTTTAAGAACAATCCACGAATTCCATTCTGATGGAGCTTCAGCGCCATACGTAAGAAAGACGAAGTATGTATCACGTTTACCAAATTCATCAGAACGAAAGGTTGTAAATGACCAACTATCTATTTCGAAGTCATTTAAAGGAGTCAAATGTAGTGACATTTTATCAACACCACCCGAAATTGAGATATTCATTCGCAGCAGGCATTTTGAAACTAAACGTTTTTCAGTATTTCTCACTGTAATAGGATGAACTATTCGTGGATGGCCTGGTAACGGTATCCAACTCGATTCTCTATAATCTAATATCTCGAAGCAATGTCCTCTTCGATTTATTTTTTGCTCTGGAGGGATTCAGTATTGATGAAAAGAACGACAACAGAGTAAATTTTGAGTAATTACAATCTTGAAGAGTTAAAATTTTTTTTGGATACATAAACTTCTATGGAGAATTTTCATAAACAATCACAATTTTTTTGCACACAAACTACTGAAAATTCCAAAAACTAAAAGAGTACTCTGGAGGAAATATTTGATGAATCGCTGCATAATATGGTAGTCGACAGTATTCATCTTTGATGCCACTGCAGTTTGGCTTATTAATTCCTGAAAACTACGTTGAATTAACAATATTATAGTTTCAACATTAAAAGTAATCGTGAACTGTTTAATGAGTACGTGTTACCAGTCAAAAAAGTGTGTTCTGGTAAATCTGTTACTCCTCGGTAATCCAAAGATTGTACAAATAATGCATGCTCTCCAAATGATGTATTACTCTGATATGGGAAAGTCGATCGCTGTGTATCCTAAAATGTCATAAAATCGACAAAATATTTGAAAAAGAAAACATTTAGCTAATTATAGTTTCTAACAAAATAATTACATATTATGCTACCATATTTTCTAAAAAACTGAAAACATGCCAAAGTAATAAGACGCCTCAAGCGCGGGCTTTCTTTTGAAAATTTGTAGGGCCAGCCAAGTCTAGTGGTAAGTAAAGCAGTAAAAAATAAAAGATAAAGCAATGAACCACATTTGACAAGATAGTCTATGCGACGACTAACATACAGTAGGTTACTCTGAAAGAAGCAATGCCACAGATTACTTTTAATATCAACATTATTCAAGATTTATCATTTGTTAAAAAACATAAATATACATTCTTAAATTACTAAGCTCAAAAATGGTTATAGAAGAATCGAGATAAAATATTCGCCGTTTTTGTTTGATAGGATAAGCTTTCTAACTTCAAACCAAGGTGTAATAAATGCAAGCAACATTGAACATACCGTATGGGATACGAAGGATAACGCCACCAAGAAACTGAATGCCATGATGACAAATTCAGGATTAACAGCTGTACCCATACGTCCCGTGACTGGAACGAAAAAGTCAAAAAGTAACATTGCTGCGTAGGCATCAAATACCATTACAGGAGTGGTACATAATAACTGGGCAAATAATAACCACTGAGGAGTGATTTCTGCAAAAAGCTTTGGTTAAAAACAATGAAAAAGAAATGAAGCTTATATAGTGATATATCTAACTGACCGACATGAAATACATATTCTAAAAGATTCACAGAAAAATTTCTCTAACATTGCATGCTTTGGAAAATCCATCGCTGATATATATTGCTCATTACAAAAAGTAAAAGACAATAATGAGTGAAAAAATACTTTTAAATAATCGAATTTTCCCCATAAGCCAAAGCAGTGGATCACGAAGTAGCGGAAAGAACGTATGAAAAAGCAAAAAGAAAGCGCTCGCAAAGCCAGCAAATGTTGCAACTGCTAACAATATTGAAGATACCAGTAAAACACAATCAAAATACACCATTTCCTTATTCGATTTCTGGAATCTGTTTGCTCAATACATAAAATTGTTAGAAACCATTGGTTTCCTGAACTCTTTGACACAATTATTATTCGAGAAATCTTGACCAGCCAAAATACAAAACGGGATCTGGTCTGATTTGATATAAAAAGCCAATGTTCTGAAAGCATCAAAATCTGTTGCTGATGAGGTGAAGCTGTGTACAACGAAAAAATAATTGAGCATAAACACTGAAAAACTTTCTTACATTAAGAAATAATTCATCAAAGCTTGTGCCACCTGAAAGCCTAATTTTCTCAGATTTTTATTGCCTGTGAAGATATATTTAGAAGGAAAGTATTAAAATAGAGCCTAAATTATATAAAAAAAATACTGTTGCTGAATCCCTTCCAGAGTTTCTACCAGAAAAAAATAAAAAACTGAATAAACTTACCCTATGTACGTACAATATGATGCTATGAAATGAAAAACCAGTAATAATCATCGGAAATATGTAAAGAGGAAATACTAATTCTGGAAAAGAATACCAAGACATTATCATTCCCAGTTGCACTAGAACGCTAACTATAAGTGCTCCGGTTCCTGAAATAAATATTTCCACTTATAAAGATACCAAAAACAAGTGGATTTTTTGATTTAAAACAAAGCAGAATATTTTGTAATTATTTTATGAAAGTCAACATAATTTTTGCATGCAACATAAAAACATAGTCATGATGCACCAGCGATGTAAACGAAATTTATCCACATTTTTTCTTCTTTATTAAGCACTACCTGAGAATAAAATTGGTAATAATCATAAAACTATCTTTTGAAACAGTCATTACTACAATTCTTTCATATAATGAGATTTCATGCAATTTTACTTGTTAGACACTTACCAAACATCACAATAAGCGTGCTGATGTGCTCAACAATGGATCGTAATAAATCCACAAAGCTATAAAATCCTTTTCGGATGTGAGAGAAGATAAAAAGAAAAATTACTGATATCGTTATGTAATTGATTATTTGTCCAATGGCTATGGGATAAAAAACCGTAAAAATACCAATAACATCATAAAATACCCACTGATTACCTTGTTCAAAATCACCAGGATGATCCAAATAAGGTGACTCAATTAGAGCCTGAAAATAATGTGAATCTGTATATTCATTTATAATTCATATAATTCATTTATTTCATTTATTCATTTAATTCATTTATTTTCACATTATTTTCAGGCTTTAATTGAGTCACCTTATTTGGATCATATATTTCATTTATTTTTTTAAATTGCCCAAGTAGTCCCTGATGAAGTATTACGAAAAATTTGAAGCATTAAAAAAATGTATTCATATATACTAACTGAAAACCGAGCAATTTACTTGCTCTCATCAATTGAATTCGTCTTTACTTTTCTCAATTACTTAGCAATCAAACTGTACTGGCTACATAGATCTTTATGGATCTAGATTATTTTATCTATATCAACACCCTATCACTTCCTGCTACAGTTCGTCTCACATACTTTGATCAAGCATAAATTATCTTGAACCAAATGCATATGTAACGTTGGTCTTAATATGAAAATGCTTAATCCAGGACGATTTATTCTAATCCCGCTCCAATATTTTTGTAATGGTTACTACTGATCAGCCTCCAATAAGATAAATAAACCTTAGTAACAGCAAGAATATTTTCACCAGCTCTTTGAATACAGCCCGCAGTGATGTATTCAGGGAGGTCAAATTCAGTATGATATACCCAACCATTTCGAAAATATGCTATATCAAGACCTGAAATTTAAATAAGTCACATTTAGCACACTTTTCTCGAAAAAACAATATTTAAACCTACCAGAAATACGACCATAATCTCGAAAAACCCGAAAATCCGTATCAGATGGTATTACACCGAATTGAAATATTTCTTGTGCTAATACGTTACAATGAGGATGAGGTGCATTTTTTAAATAAGTATGCAATAACCACGAATTTCCAGGCCCAGTCTGAAAAAACAGTTCAAAAATGTGACCGAAATAAAGTTCTGTGTCTGAAACAATATAAGGAAATATGCCTGAAATAATATCTCACGGCCACCAGCACCAGAACCTTCCAGATTTAAAAATGCTCGAACAGAATGTCGCCATGGATGCTGCGTGATAAAGCCGTGCGATGCTTGCAAAAAATTTTCTTCCGCTGAAATGCACAAGAATAACACAATGAAAAAAGTGCTTCAGTAGAAAAAATAATTGTTATTATGCTAATTCATGTTAAATTAAGATGGTATTTAACTTTCCTTTCAATGATGAGTTAAATACCATTTGTACAAATATCAAGAATTCCGCTCATTATAAAAGTAATTACTGACCATCAACAAATTTGAATTTGCATAATTTAGCAAATGACGAGCAAAATCTAAAAATTTATTGCAATTCAATTTACTGACATTAGAATTATAGCTATCTAAAATTTTAACATGGTAAATATCTAGGACAAATTTTTACTGAAAAAAAGATTTAACCAGTACAATACAGTTCATTTCAACCACGATATCTGAAAAGCTGTTTCGGAAAATGATCTCTACATTAAAAAAATCAGAGAAAAAGCTCTCGTTCCAAATGAATTAACATAGTAACAAATATCGTTGCTAACTTCAATGTTAATAAAATAACTCACCTCCATTGAAAAGGAAAGTTATGTCATTTTGAAGAGAGTCCTCCGAATGAGATAAAATCTCCATAACTTCCATCATAACTGCACAGCTTACCTCAAATTAACTGTTGAAAAAAGTGAGAACAAATTAGAGATCAAAAATTGATAATACTATGACTAATGTAATTGATGGACAAACGATATCTTAATATAATTTATTAAATCGAAAAACAGAAGGCTCCTTTATATGCTACTATGAAAAATAATCAAGTGCAGTCATGTTTAGAAAACAATGAAAGAAGTTATCTAAAAATAGAAAATTGTTTCCACAAACCATAATTCTAGTATCAGTAAATATGAGGAACTTACAGCATCATCAGTAGCACCAGGTGAATCTGGCATTGTATCAAAATGACAATTCAGTAAAATGGAGTGTTTTGATGGCGTCTTAGGACCAATGCGTGCTTTAATGAATACATGCTTTTAACTGTCCAGATATTTTCAAAACCGGAAACGTTTAATATTTCATTCTAGAAAGCAGGTAAAATTACTGCGAATATCAAAACAAATAGATGAATTACCGATAATATTTGTTATTTTATGATAACATAAAGTGAAGGAAGATAAAAATTTGAGATCAAAGCATCCAGAAGGACGTTGAATATCGATTTCCAAACGATTTCGTCCACGCGCATCTACTTCTGCTTTTGCTAATTTCAGTTTATCAGTAATTAGATTAAATGCATGTACCTGAAATAAACTGTGTAATACACTCTACAATATTATTTACTGCTTCGTTTTATCTGATTTTTCAAGCTTTTTCATCCTATTAAATTCTACGGTACAATAGAAAAGTGTTTACTTCGCAGTTTTCCGAACCACTTGGACGTGGACCAAGATTTGTGAGAGATTGCAACAGAACACGAGCTCGTTCCTCTGAGAATTCGTCAAATTGCCCTGTTGGCTTAACTTCCGGCATTTTACTATACTGATAAACTACAAATCCATAAATAATACCAATAATTGTGAAAATCAGAAACCAGTGGCGAAAACCCAAATACTCTGTTTGCTGCAAATACAAATTTCACCGTTTCATGGAGTGCGATATTTCTTTGAAAATTAATGACAGATGCAATTATCACAATAAACAGTGATACATTGCTGAGCATGAAAAAGAGATATACAATAACAAAACTTAGTAAAAAACTGACCTTATCATTTGCATCAAAATTTTTTCCACTGATTTCATTTTCTCTTATATGTTTGGGATTTCTACGATGGCGTAAGTGCATTTTTATTTTGGGTACTGCAGCTACAATCAAAATTAGATATCGGTTGAGTAGGTACAAAATAAGAATACTGGAAAATAATTTAGCATTGTAAGTCATAAAAAAGTACTAAGCAATTTATTACTGATGCGAAACTTGTTTATTTCATAAGAGAACAATGAACGCTTATGTATTAGGCCATAAGAAACGAAAATAATCACTATTTGATCATCAAGGAAAAAGAGATGAGAGAATTGACAAAATCGCTGCGACAAATGATGGTACAACAGATTTTAAATACCAACAAGAAAAGTAACACAAATTCTGCAAAGAAAAGTTGGTTACACTGTAATATCATGGTGTCTCAACGTATGCTCTAATTTAAAATGAATGCATACAGAGGAAATTTCGAAACCATGTATGTTGGAAGATTGGTAGCATATTATACTGGTAGTATATTACTAGGTATACAATTACATATTTAACAATACATAACAAATGATGAAATCTAAAAAATTGCCATCACTTACATAAAACAAAGAAGAAGGAAAAATAAATATCCTAATTAACTGTTTAATATAAATCTCGTAAGCAATTGCATCTTAACTCATTACATGAAATACTTCTTGCTAGGACACAAAGTGAGCATTTCACTTAGCTGAGCTGTAAAATAAATTTGCATTAACAAGCATAATCGTCAACGCTTTATTTTACTTGGGCCGCGATAAATACGTACGAACCGCTAAATGCCTCCTTAAAACCTCATAGACTTGCTTGAAACTCTCGCTACCTATTGGAAACAGAAAGTGGGGGCGGAAAAGATTGAGAGAACGGAGTTCTTTTTTTCTTCAACCATGTCCTGCTTCAGACACAAAGCATGCAATGATTCGTTAAATATAGTAGCATAGATAACGACAGGGCTAAGCAGTTAGAAGTATTGTTCGAGTTTTTCTAATTCACTCATTCGCCTTGATATCGGTGATGAGAAATGTTCTAGAACAATTTTTTTTCTTTATAAACTCATCAGATTACTCGTGAATTATTTGAGAAGGCACAGAATGCTCCATTTACAAAATTATTCACTGTTTGACTGGTTAACTTACTCTATACTTCCATGTACTTTGTTTTTTTAGACCGATTAGGTTGTAATACAATTGAAGGTAGCGAATGATATACTTGTCATTATTGTAGAAAGTAGTGAAATAGCAAAGCATCGGAACCTTGTATGCAGAAAATAAGTTAAAAGTACAAAAGGTCACGCTAGTAAGCAAAATAAATCTCCGCAATGATATTCAAAGGTCACTGCAGTATTTGATTTACGTAGAATTTAAATAAAAAGTTTTTGGAAATAATGAAAGAAGTAATAAGGAGTGGTCATCCAACGTGATGGCAAACAGCAACAGATTAAGGTTAAGTAGCAACTACATGTTAATCAGTTGAGCCAATTTTCTGTGGTGTAAGGTGTTAATAATCTTTCAGTTTATCTACGGTGATATATGTTTGTAATTTGCCTGAAAACGCCATGTCCAACTGCTCAAAATCTGAAGGATCCAGTTTATACAAATTAGTTAAACGATCTCGACAAGAAAGTAGCGAGTGCAGTGCCAGAACGATTGATGATTCGGAAGGATTGACATCCAGTCAAGTTGTTCGAGAAGCCAATACCACTGTAGATTCTAAATTTGTAATGCAAAAAACAAAAATTAATTTCTCTACAAATTAAGCAACCCATTTTCTAGTGAAGTGATTTTTGTCGTAAACCTTATTAGGCTGCAGTTAAATGTCCTAAATAATTGTTGCATTTAATTGTAGTTTGATACAAGCGATTGGTCATTTCAGAAAAAATGAAATATAAAAATTTATCAAGCTCATTTGATTAACTAAAAACATTAAGAGTTAAAATATTTTAAGACTAATGTAGCTGAAGATCAGAATCGTACTCTTGAATCTGGTAATGCTCGAATTCTCGGAAATGGTGGGTGAATTTTGAGTTTTAATTATTTCTTAAATATGACTGATCGGTGTTTTACTTATCCCCCATTTTACCGATTTTAGCGAAGAATTTCGAATGGAAAAAATTCGTTAAAATCAGAAATCGAGGATAAACTTGCTTGCTTTCGTTTATCTTATGCAAAAATTTGTATCCACTTGCAACTCTGTATTGTTAATTAGCTTTATTATATTTTTAGTTTCAACTCACTTTTAGTGAATAACTAAGGCGATTGCTGGTCTTTCTTAGAAAACATAGATAAAGGATAAGTATGATAAGTAATTTGATATATTGATTATGCCTTTTCGAAAGTTTTGTATTGCATAACTTGTTCCTGAAGCATATAGATGGAGTCCAAACTCGATCAGTGGATTCATGGCAAGTTCATCAGGAGGTTTAAACCAAATTTTGATTGCATTTACTCTATTAGCTTGCTATTTCAAATAATAATCGTGTCGTATATCAATATTTTTTGAGTGCTGGCATCAAACTTTCAGGCTAATAAACATTGGAATCAAATATACATCTTCTTCTCTTATTATGCTTACTTTTTCAGTTCAAAATCTACTAATAATTTACAGAAAATGAAGATGAAAGTTCCCCAACAAGAAGTACAGTGAGAATCGGAAGTATAGGACATGATCGAGATAGTCCTATTTCGCCATTGATAGCAGAAGATGAAAATTTCGTTCGTCATTCAGTAATATGAAAAATAAATTTAATATTATTAATTATCACTGCTTACTACTTAAACCACCATTAATTGCTTTGACTTCTTCTTGTAGTTATTGCATACTTATTTTTAGTGTTCTAAAATTTGTCAGATATTTCAGACAAACTCGTCTGTGTTTACACCTAGTCGTCCAATTAGCTCCAGCTATTTTAGCGATGTATTTAGTTTTCCAACCTTTTCTGAAAGCAGCGATGATAGCGGAAGCGGAAGTGAAAGTACAGTATTTAATGCAAGGTGAAAATTTTAACAGCTTAAACATATTCTGTAGTAGTTACTTTATTTTTCCACAATTAAGTTGCAGCAATTTTTATAACAGAACAACGAAAGCGAAATCAGAGCCGTATTTTATCAGATTATACTACTGTTCATTCGTTACTGAGGTGATAATAATCACCTTCCCAACATTCTATGTTAATGTAAGTATCATTTTTATATAATCGCTGTTTTTGACTTTTTGTGACGAGTAAACGAGTACCACGCGTTGTTGTCATTGGTTTAGCTATGAATCTTTTTAGCTGACTGCTAAGTACAAGGTCGACAAATTAATTGTTTGATTTTAACGGTTGCATACCTAAAGCTACAAAATTCAATTTAGAAGTGTGACTTTAAAATTAAAATATGATCTTTTCAGGAACAGTGGGAACAGAGGTTATTGATCCCCCTGAGCAAAAGTAATTATTGTATACAAGATTTTGAAAAGTCAAGTAGGGCAGCAAGATGTAGAATTGAATTTTGCCCTCTCTTCATCTTAGATGCTTAGATCATCATTTTCAATGAATTGCAAATGAATTCACATAGTTTTATTTTAATATCGTCAAGTCTTCATTAGGCATCAAAAATGTCTAATAACGATAAATTGTTAAGCAAATTTCATCCCTACTTCGTTGGTAAATCTAAGATGTGATGCACATCAAAAAACTGCATAGAATTCACAACCATCAAACATTTGCATTTTTGTCCTCCAAGTTTTTAACTATCATAAATAGTAATAAAATATCAATTAATAAGTTTTTAATTTCTTTCATCTCAAGCAGTTCCAGGTCATTCAAATCTATCATCATATATTTTTAATAAGTTTTTAATTTCTTTCATCTCAAGCAGTTCCAGGTCATCCAAATCTATCATCATATAAGTACAACGGGGTATAATATTTGCGCTCTCTTTTTTTGCTTTTTTCGAATTTCTTCACAGTTTTTGTTAAACTAGCTATGAATTTATTAGTAAAAATGAATTGTGGAGATTCAATTTTATTAATACAAATTTTATAAAAAATTTATCAGATAATTTGGTTAGTTTGTTTCTGTACTCGAGCATGTTTTCTTTTTGAAGGACAATGCGCTATTTCAACTTAATGCGTCTTTGTGGTCAGCTGCTAGGAATAAAAAGGTTGAATATGAGAGAAGATTGATTTATATTTGTGCTCAGCATGTTGCCCATCTTTGGGAGTTCGAGCAAAAAATATTGTAGGTTTACTTTGACAAGTATTGCGTAACTTTAAAATAAAGCAAAAAAAAACTAAAGCAAAATATATTGAATGCAGTGATTGTAATTGCAGTGATTTTACTGATTCGGTAAAACTTGGAGAAGGTGCGTTCGGCGAGGTTTACCGAGTTAGATACAAAAATGAATTCATTGCTTTGAAGGTAAGATCAAGTGTGCTCCCGTAAAGATTGCGTTTTTTATTAAAGTTTATGTTTGCTTACATTTAGATAATTCCTATTAACTTCGTGAATAAGACTAAGAGACGAACACACTTTCGTGAGCTTGCTATGGAAGTTATTGCGTCGAAGGCACTATTAAATTTGAAAGAGGTTGAGAATGGTTGTTCAACTCAAGGTTTTATCGGTTTGAAGAAAGCGGTGGTTGTTAAAGGTAACTCTTTAATGAACTATTTATTGTTGTTCTAGAGTACTGCGAACTTCATTAATTGTTTGTTATTGATGCATGTTTAGGGCTTTACCCACAATCGTTATTTTTTGCATGGGAAACATACAATAAAAATTGCATATCTGACAATGATCATCCAAGCGCTTATGATAGTAATCAGCATTATCTGCTTCTTGCATTCGAGGAAGGTGGTATTGACCTCGCACATTATATGGTACTTATTTTTCGTATTGTTTTTTTGATATTTGAATGCATAGATAAAAATATAAGTTAAAAGAATAGAGTTTATAATTTGATCTTTTTATTTTATGACTTTTTTGTTTTACATATTTATCGGTAATGCAAGTTTTATATCTGCTATTAATATATTTTTCAAGTTTTTTAGTCAAATTACTTTTCAGGTTGAAAATACTTTACAAGGTTACAGTATTGCGTATCAAATGATTATTGCTCTTTCTGTGGCAGAGTGTCGTTTGTCATTTGAACACCGGGATCTCCACTGTGGCAATGTATTGATTAAAAAAATTGATCCAGGTGTTTCAATTAAGTAAGTATTAAATTAAATTGAATGCGTGAAATTTGATTTGGTAATGATTCTAAAGTAGTATTTTTCAGCGCTACTCTCAGCGGTAATGAAATTCATTTGGCCTCTCATGGCGTACTAGTAAAAATTATTGACTTCAGTTTCTCTAAACTGTCCAAGGGTATTCAGTTTTGTAATTTTTTGATAGTCTCAAAAATGCACCAAATTTGATTTTAAAAGGATTTATTTTGAACTTTGCTGATTGTTTGAGAATACGAAAAAGTACAGCTACTTTGACTTACATGGTTATTTTGTTAATTTTAGATAACATTAGAGCTGTCGTTAATTTGTCAGAAAATAACGACAAGTATACTAGCGAAGGCTTTTCCCACTCTGAATTTTATGAAAGGATGCATAGTGCATATGGGTAATTGCTTCTTAATGTATGTATAGTAATAAAGAAAAGCGTGAATTACGAGTAATTTGTTTTTAGGAGTGAGTTGGAAGACGTTAATCGAGAATCAAATTCATTATGGGTATTTTATGTCGTTCGTCACTTACATGACACAATGGTTGAACGCAATATTGGTACTTCCCAGCAAAGAATGGGTTTCATTTATCATTTCAACACCATTGGATCTTACGGTGACTTTTCAGTTCATAGTCATAATTTAATTGACAAAAATCTGTAAACAATATTGTTTGATCTGTTTTCTTGATTTTAAATAGTTTTGGACATCTTTGAATAATCTAGATGTTTCTCACTGAAAATTGGTTTCATTATTATCTTCATATTAATCTCCAACATGAGACGTCTTCATTATGTTAGCTGAAATAATACCATTTTGTCTGGTCAGTCTGATATTCTGTCCAATACTTTTTATATTTTTTTGAAATGTTTTTCATTTTGTATCTAAAAAATTGCAGGTAGTTTACTTTCATGTTCAAAATTACAGAGAGCTTGAGTCAGTGGCTAATGCAGAAGAGAAGTGAAAGCAGTTTTATCATGTCTTATCGGTGAAAAAGCAGATTAAGGTCGACAGCATCATTTTGTTATTTTTACCAATTTGCTATGTTTTACGGTTTTTTGCTTCCAAATTAAACAAATTGAAAAGTATTGCTAGCAGCTCCAAGAAAAAAGCAGATTTTTAATTCAAGGCTCAATTTGATTTTTTTGAATCAAATATTCAACTAGAAACTTTTGGTCTCAGTAATATTTTCATCCCTAAGAAATGAGATAAATGACGAGTCTTGAGACATGAAATATGCTTTGGATTGGATTCTTCATTGTGCTATCTATGAAATCAGTTTTATAACTCTATCACTTACCGTTGTTGTTTTTGCTGCTTTTAATAGATGTCATTAAATATTTTTTTTAAAGAGCATGTGCGATCCAGTGATAGAGTTATAAAACTGATTTCATACATGTAAATCCTTTTTATTGACATATGAATTTATGTAATATTCGTTTTAGTTAACCTGATTTTCACTAAATAAGCATTGTTTTTAATTACCATCAAAGCAGGCTACATGTAATTTATACATCAAAAGTAGCATAGCCAAATTTTTGGCATGAAAATTTCAAATTCATCATTTACATGTGGAATGTTTTGTCTTACTCAATATGTAAAGTATGAAATTTTTCGAATCTGTTTGCATGTTGTTTCTGAGTTATACAAAAAGGTTTATACTTAAAAGTGTTTAAAATAATCGGGTGTGTTTAAAAAAATAAGTATACATTTCTCTGCTTTGCGATATTTCCATTTGAGCTAATAGGAATGGAATATGCAATCACGAGGGAACTCTGCCAGCAGATCGTATTTGTAATAGATATCGATACGTCTGTTGCCGTTGGTTGTGTCATTGTAATAACTGGTCATCATACAGAACTGACGTACAGGTCTTTATTTTTATTTTTTTGGTATCTAACTTTTCCAGATTGACCAAATACGCGTTATTTAGGTATACACATTTCTTCTTTATGTTGTATTTGAAGTTTTAGTCCACAAATATTTTCTGCAATTAACATTGTCTTGCAGGAAACTGTAATTAGCAGTCGAGACAGTGATAAATAATATTAAACTGTTGTCTGGCATGAGTGGCAGTTGTTCGATGATAATCATATTAAAGGGGTGAATGGTTTCTTATTGGCTGATTGCTGAAAAGGGAGTATTTACCGTAATTGTTCTATATTTAGCAAGAATAATGGTAAGAATATGTCATATCAAAAATGATTGACATGTACGATCACCATTAGATAGATAATCGATCAAATCTTTCACATAATTGACCAACTATGGTAATCAGTCACTAGATAATATTGATCTTTGTTGATGTCTGGTATATGATTACTATTAACTATTTCTGCATGACAAGTTTTTTCAGATTCGTCTTTGAGGAGTAAAGCGCCTTAAATACTGTACCAAATACTTGTTCCAGATCGAGTTTAAATAGGAGTAGATAGATTTGTTGATTTAGTATTTTCAGGAAGCTGTAATTAGCAATACATATATATATATA
>UYYF01000364.1:0-18168 GCA_900618365.1 Thelazia callipaeda
TTGAAAGTTACGTAAAGTAAACATATGTGGTCGCAAGCACACAAATACATGCTTACGGCAACCATATATGTTTAGTGACTTGACGTAACTTTGAATTTTATGTTTTTACTTTTGATTTCGAAAAGTTTAAAATATTTCAATGTGAAGTTTTATTGAACTATTTTATTCTTTATTATATCTTTGTTTAGTTCTAACTAATTAATTGTCCACAAAATTATCTTATAGGGAAGCCGAAATGATTGCTGAATTACGACGTGAAGCACAAGAACGTGAAACACAACGACGTTTAACTGAACGTTTAGAAAAGGAGCGTTTGGAAAATTTTCGTCGGGAACAAGAACGTCTTGCTATGGAGCGTGAAGAAGCAAGAATGAAAGAACTTCAACGTCAGGTTAATTAAAACTTCGGATTAATTGTTTCGCAAAATTATTTTTATATTTATTTAAATTTAATAAATAAATGCCTGAAAAATCGATATTTCACGTTTATATCACGAAATTTTTATCTTGAGAAGTACTTTATTCTTTTTAGTATTAATTTATTATCTGAATAAAATGAAGTATATTAAGATTATACTTCTAGAAAGTGCATTTTATGTGATATAAGACTTTTGGCGTTTTGAAGAAGATTAATGAAGCATTTTGAAATTTTGATTGTTTTTTTCTAATATTTTATAAAATGAATTTAAAAAATTGGTGATCATAAATTACTTTATTAGGAAGAAGAGCGTCGAGAAAAAGAGTTACTTGAAGCACAAAAACGTGCAGCAGAGAAACGTGAACGAGAACGGCAAGAGGACGAAAGACGAGAACGTGAGCGACAAGAAGAAGAAAGACGGGAAGCATTGAAACGTGAACAGGAGAGACGTGAAGCAATGCGTCGTGAACGTGAACGTCAAATAGAAGAACAAATGGAACTTGAAAAATTAGCTGCTATCAAAAACGCCGCGCAAGAAAGGTATTCATAAATTAATACCAATTAAATAATCATGAATTTTTATTATTTCGTATCGCTTCTTTACCGTGTGATTGATAAAATTTTATATGAAATTAATTTTCTAATAAAAATTCTTTATATTTAGTTTTGTAAATAATTATTTATTCCGGGAAAAAATAATTTATATTTAAATTTTTCTGATATGAAAAAATCCGTGAAATTTTTTATTTGCAGGCAGGCAGCTCGATTAGCTGATATGCAGCGTGATGAACAACGTCAAGTTTTGGAACGTCAAGCTAATGAGTTAGAAGAACGTGAACGGCAAGAAGCAAAACGTAGAGAGTTTGAACGGTTTGTTTTTGAACTCTTGCAGTTTCAACCGAAATAAGATAATGAATTAAAATTAAATGCAAATTGAAATGCAAACGAATCAAAAATATTTGAGAATTTTGGTTTCATAGAACAAAATTATGGCAGAAACTTTGAATTAATAAAATACTATCGAAGATTCTTCTTCAGTATGGAAGAAGAGCGTCGTTTGAAAGAGTTGCGCGAGCAAGAAAGACGTAATGCAGAATTACGTGAACAAGAGCGTCAAGAAGCACTACAACGAGAAGCTCATCGTCGTCGTGAAGATCGTCGTAGCCGGGATAAACTTGATCAAATAGCACGAGAAATTGAAGAGAAAGAAAAAATGGAAATAGAAAAACGCCGATTATTAACACAATTGACAAATCGTGATCGTCGTAAAGATTTGCTCACATCTCGTGAAACGTTAGAAAAATTAACTAAGCCACCGTATTATTCTCGAGAAAATTTAGCTGCAATTTCGTTTGGTTCACGCGAAAATCTAAGCAGTGCTACAGGAAGTGAAGTGACTACGAAGGTTGAACGACAAGTGATCGAACGTATTGATCGCACTGTTTGGTCCGATGATCCTAGGTATATTTTTTGAACATAGTAATTATATAAATTTTTCACTTTTACCTTTGTCCTCCTGACATTCTGAATATTTTTTAAAACTTGAATTTCTCTCAGAGGCAATTAACTGTATATTAGTTCTTACTTTGAATTTCTAAATACAACTGCGAAAATGCCTCTATGAAAATAGTTCTAAATTTCTAGCTATTTGCAAGTTTGAAAAACAAAAAAACCCAGCAAGTAAATCTAAAGATATCAGAAAACGATAGTACTATCCGTTTACTAGTTTAATTTTATGCAAATTTTTCAAAACAGTAAGAAGAAATGATCGCATCTATTCAAAACAACAAGACTTTTAATTACTGCTGAAAATAGTATCAGTCATTTTAAAAATTCTTGAAGCTTATAAAAATTATTGGAAATACTAATACAAACAATATTTTTTAGTGATTCATTACGAATACAACATTAAATTTGAATTTGAAATGTTATATTTTACTCAATTTTTCACCAAAAAAATTGAATATTCCATTACAAATTTCATATTCCCATTGTATTTCAGAAAGTTTCTAAATTCTTCGCAGTATTTATTTCCTTTTTTCCGGCTGTTTATAACAGTGTTGTTACTTTTTACCGATACAACCATTTCGTCCAAATTTACTTTCAAATAACGAAAGAAAACGCTTTCTTCGCTAACTGTTTTCGCCTCATTATTAAAATTTTTAACACATTTGAAACTAAATTTAAAAATTTCTCACGATACCAAAGTATAAAATCGCTTTCATATTTGCTCCCTTGACACTTTCCTTAATCTTTTTAGATTAAACTTGCTTACGAGCCAAAAAGTCTAATCTAAATTAAGTGTCCAACTGATTAAGTGTTAAAGTTTGGTTTCAGTGTTGACGTTTTGATTTATAATTACGCAAAAATAGTTCTTGAAAACACACTTTTCATAAGAGATTTGTGCTAAAATTTACTATTTTTATGATTTTTATCATTAATATAATATAATATAATAGCATAATAATGTTTATTATTCACTTATTGCAATTTTTGGTTTTCGGTTTCTCTCATCACTGCCATATTCATTGCTTTTTTTCAATTTTTTGATCAGTTTAGCTTGCAAAATATAAACAAACATTCGAAAAAACCTTCATTTTTTAATTTTTTAGGACAATTACCAAACTTCTGTATTCAGATATTCACTTCGCCCACCTTTTGGCTATAAAAATTTGGTCATATTTTCATTTCAAAAAATTTTGCACCAAATTTAGAAGTGGTACTTTTCGTATAATTAAATGCTTTGCTGCATACGCTGCTGGTATTTTTCTTGTCAGTATTATATTACTATTCTGAGTGCTAACTGACATTGTGGTGGTATTTTTGAACTGTTTGTAATCAGTCATAGTTAATTTTATCAAATTATACCAACTTTCGGTGTTGATTTATTTGTTTCTACTTCGATTTTAGTATTAATTAATTTACTGAATAAAATATTTGTTTTTTGTTGCAAATAGTTCACTTTGCACAAAAATACCATCACAAATATAGTTTTCATTGATAACAGAGGAATGAATACACATATTTCTAAAATCAGAGGTCAGCGCTCGTCAAAATTAGTAGAAATGCGCATTTCAAACGTTTGACCTTACAAGCCTGCAAGTAAAATTATATAATTAAGTTACATATTAATAAATTCAAGTAAAGCTGCAAAGAACTTGAGAGAATGTTTTGCAAATTTTTTGATAAATTAGCTTTAAATCAAAGCAAATTTCCTCGACACTTTACTCATCATAAAGTTGTATTGAAATTGAAATATTTAGTTTTAGTTGTAAAATTTTTTATTCTTAACTATTTGTCAGTGACAAATAAAGGCGATAGTTCTTAAGCATAATTTATGATTTGTGTTAATTTTGGTAGAAATAAAGTGACATAATAAAAAAGATAACAAAAATGTGACTTTAAAAACTTTTAATTAAGTAAAGTGTCTTTTAATTAATTACAAAAATAAAATTAGAAAAAGAATAGCAAATTAATTGCAAGAATAAAATATTGTGATTGAATAAATAATTTTAAACTCAGAACGTAATTAGACTACATATTTTCTGTAAGAAAATTACTTATGGACGTTTCTTAAAAATAAAAAAAGTAGCGAAAATCTTCTTGTGATTTGAAATTACGTCTTTTATGGATTTATCGAAGTGATCAGAATTATTATTACGCATGGAATTTAATCACATATAGAATTTATTCACTACAAATAATAATTACTGTAAAAAAGTGATCAGAATTATAATTACATATAGAATTAAACTAATAAAGTAATTGCTGGTGAAGGCAACTTTCAGTGATAGTTGTAATGAAAAAATAATGAAATTTCACAGCATAAAAGTACTTAAAATCATTATTTCTCACATGAGAAATAGAAAAAAATTACGAGTCAAGAAACGTGATTGCAGTCTATGAAATTTATAAATATTCCTAATTAAACATCAATTTTTTTCAGTATTTGATGAATTGAATGTTATACGTCTGATACTTTTTAATAATAATGCCATTTTATGACAAACCTTCAGAATTACAACAAACGATATGACAGATACGCCAGAATTGAATGCTCTCACGCGTGAACGTTTATATAGTCGACGTTCCGCTGATGAAGATGATTTTAGTCGGTCATCAAGTCGTCGTGCAAGTCGATACCGATCGAAACTTGAAAAAGCAAGAAAAGATTTTCTTTCTTCTGATGCTAGCAACTCTATCGGTTTGTAATTCCTCTATAATTTAATAGCAAAGCAATCTAATTTTTAATTTGTGTAAAATATGCTTAATGCCTTCAACTTAAGGAAAAATAATTAGAATGTTAATTAAGTATGAAATCAATTATGCAAAATATAAATAAAATATTCATATTTTATTTATATTTTGCATAATTGATTATTTGATACTTAATTAACATTCTAATTATTTTTCTGATTATTGTAGCCAATTTCCCATCGACACTAGCATATTGATGAAAATACTTACACTGCTAACAATTGATTCATGAAAGTCAGTATGCTAAATTCTGACGCAGTAAAAATGAGTTATTTTTAAATTTACAACAATTAAGTTTAAATTCAAATTCAAATTATTTATTAGATACAATTAGCAAACGCTTTCGACAAACATCTGAAGATATTTCGCGTTCTCGACCGGATTATCGAGCAGGATTTTCACAAAAATTTCAAACTGGCGGTGAAGTCATTAATTCAAGACCTGATTTGAATCAGTTACCATATAATAGTATAGGTCCAAGTCCATATGATCAGGTATTTCTATGAAATGTAGCATTTTTTAATTATTTTATGTATTTAATAAGTTATGCATTTTCAGAAATGAAATCATCAAAATCATACAAGAATGAAACGAGTAGAATATTACAAAAGTCATTATATTTCTGCGAAGTTCATAAGTATCAGAATTATATCATATTTCAAGGAAATATTAATATTTATTTGATCATATCATTTTCAAAACTAAAGAATTAAGTTATACTGATACACTTAAATACGTTAAGTTTATCTATCGCAACCGCTTCTTTTTTTTAAATACTTCAAATCTGCTTCAATATACCTCCTTCCCTTGTGCTTCTTTTTATGATTTTGATAAGAGTGATAAGAGAAAACTATAATTCAACATAGTTATTAAATTATTAAATAAGCTAACCCTTAATTATTAGCTTTAATGCTTAATTATGAGTGATATTTAAATTTTGGAAAATTACTTCTTCAAGCTAGACTCAAATAGCAGGAATACAATCGTTTATTTCAACGAGCTGAGCGTTACTGGATGCCTTATAAGCAACGTTTTTCGCAGCCTAATTTGTACAGCCGAGCACGTGGTTATTCCACGTCATATTTGGAAACAAATCTTGACACTGGAGTTGCTGATATTGTTTCCACGCAGCGACAGGTTTTCTCCCCTATCATATATGTTTCCTCAGCAAATTTGCTGCTTGCTATCATTTTATAAGCTAACTAATAAACTTATTGAATTACATACATTCATTGTATTTTATGCAAATTATCAGTAAGTTTTATTAGCTCTTTTAAGTTTTAACTTAATAATTATCTTTTTTAAGATATCCTCTTGTTTTCAAGTTATCATTCGCATGCGTTAAACTTGTCCAATGAAATATAATGTTTCGCATGTTTCCGTGTTAGCGCTTAAAAGCTTTTTCGAATGAACAATAAACAAATAGCATTTTTGTGCTGCTTAAATCTTTCACTAATCGTTTCAGCAAGCTTAAGCTAAATTTTTGCTGGATGCTTTTTGTGATGCTTGAAAGTTGTCTAACTTTGTAAAATGCTCTCTGATATATTAATCCCTTCTTACCTCTGAAAAATGGAATGCTGAAGAAACAATCGTCATTCACACCAGCATTCATGTTAAAACTGCCACAGAAACAAATCACTTTCTAACTTTCGTTAAAATTCGTCTCATTCAGTGACAGTGATATGAAATTTCATTCATTATCATTAAGAAGCATTTGTATAAAGCTGTTTTTATCCAGTGATATTATTAAATATAGAATTGTATTACTGTCAATGACTATATTCTGCACTAAATTAACTTTTATAATGTTTTTAAGCTTCTTTAATATATATTTTCAATTAAATTTTTTTCATATTTTCGAATTTTTTCTGACTTTTTTCGAAGTAATTAGATGTCTAATTCATGGAAATTTATATTTTCTTCGCAATTTATGTTTAGCGATTATGGAATCTGATAACTCTTATATTTCTTGCAGCTTTTTCGTTTTAATACAAACGAGTTATAATTTTGCTTTAATAACTTTTCAGTGCGAAACGATATATTCTACTAAAATTATTGTCACAAAGTTTAATAAGATTGAGCTTAATTAATTTTTGCAATATGTTCCTTTATTAAATGTTTAGGTAGAAGAAACAAATTTGGATGATGTGCATCGTTCTGGATCCGTAATTGACTGCAGTCGCTACAGTCGACATGATGTGCCAGAAAGTATAGGAACCCACGTACGGTCCAAAAGTGCTGATTACTTAATGGATAGAAAGTACTGTATTTTTGAAGTTGAAATTTAGTTTCATAAGGACTTTGAGTTAAGTATCAGTTTCAGTAAAATCATTTTAAATGATTGTTAAGTAATCACTTTAATTCTTCTACAAAATTATTATAATAATATAAGCATCCGAAACAAGAATAATTCGGTAAAGTTTAGAAATATGAGCAAAACTTCACTTGCTATTGAGTAAAATACATATTTATAAAAATCTTTTTCAGAATGCGTGAAGAATCAGCACCACCAGAAAATGAGCTCCAAAAATTCGGTGAAAAGACTCCGAACATTTCTGAACATGAATTACGTTTCCGTAAATCCACAGAAAAATTACAAGTACCTGACTGGTATCGTGAACGAAATATGCGGTCTAATATTAATCGTGATACTTCATATACATTTGATCGTCAAGAATCTTCGTCTTACAACCAACAATCAGCATATAGTCATGGTTATAATGCTAATATAGTGTCTCAACCATTCACATATAATACCACTTCACATACAACAAACGATGCACCTTTGCGGCAAACATATGAAGAAGCCCCACTAGGAGGCATTTCCCTATCGTATGGTCAATCCTCACAATTATTACACAATAATTCTCGAATACGAAACCATTATGAATCACATCAAACAAGGTATACTACGCCATTTACATACGAGCAAGATAGATATGGTACTCCGACCCCAACAGGTGCTACCGCAGTACTGTCATCAACTAAAGATGCAACTTTAGTTGTACCTTATGGTATGTTTGATAAATACAAAGATGAAATTGAAGAAATGCGGAGAAGCCGTACATCTCTTCATCAAGTTGGTACGAACACTGATAAACGAAAGGTTTGCATTGTATAAAATCAAAGTTTCCAATTTTTTCAATTGATATTTCCATAAATACTTTTATTTCTGCATTTTCATTCGGAAAATCCTAGTTTAAAACTTTCAAAATTTATGCATATTGTGAAAATCAAAATTTATGCATAAATTTTGAAAAAAAAGTACTATTTAATAAATCAAAAAAGTTCGTGGGGGTGAGGCTATGCATGCACAATTATTTTGGAAAATATTTAAAAAATATTAATTTAGCTTGCTCATTATTCTTTCATAAAGCTGATCACTTAATGAGAAGTGTCAATAATTTTAAGAACTTAAATACTACTTCTGTATAGGCTTACAGCGAAAAGTATTAAGTACTAAAATTGAATTTTTGATGCAAAAATGAAGTTTATTTTCCGTATGTGTCTAATAATTTGTTACCTTTTCACTAGAATTATGGTTTTCTACCCTTGTTTGTGCATTTTTCAAATCTTTCCTTTTTAGAACTGTTTATTTTGAGTGTATTTCGTCGACTGCCTTATCGTTTTGTGCGTGAAGTTTTGTCATTATCGCTGAATCTTTCTGTTAAATTAGTGCTTTGAATGCTTTTTTTATTATTTTCTCAAAATAATTTCGAAAGGAGTCAAATTTCACGCATATTTGCATATCATCGCAATTACGACTAGTCGCAGTGGCGATAATATGCAAATTACTAGTCGTAATTTTTATACTTTGATAACAGCGATTAACATTCTATTATTGCATTTTTTTTAATTGTAAATCTTTTTGTCATATCATTCATTTACATAATCACAGATCTTTACATAAATTATTTGTTTTTCTTGTTACTTAATCATTTAATCATGTAACTTTCATACTATAATCTCATTTTTCTTCATATATTAAATTTTTTTACGTATCACGTAACTGTTTTACGCAAATAAAAATATTCATATACATTTCTGCCAGTCTTTGCTCTTTCAATGTAATCTCAAATCAGCATATTGAACAATTTTTCACGTAATAAATTTTTGACCCATTTTTGAATTTCTCTGAATGACTAATCTTTCTGATTTATTTATCCATCCTTACGTATATATTAGACACCTTTTTATTTAGACTATTATTTTGACGTTTTCATTCATATTCACTCTTACCTTGGTTCTAATTTGTCTTGCTTATCAGCACTATAAATTATTTTCAACAAAATGTATATCAGAAATCATTTGTGAATTACTGACAATTAGTCACTTTTTTGAGTTTTAATTTTTCTGTTTTAATATCAATTTTTAAGCTGTTATTCAGATTGCATTTATTACTTTTTCCGCTAATTAATTAATATTTTGAAAATTTTATTCAAGTTATACGCGCCTTTTGCATTTATTCTGTCTGATAAATTTATGCAAATGAATTCAATTTTCTCAGAAATTCCGATAGTATACAAATTTTGTTTGTTATTAATGGCGTACAAACTTTTATTTTCAATTATTTCGTTTGGTCGTTTGAAATAATTAGTTATTTCGCGAGCTACAAAATATCATAATATCCATAATGCGCTGACTACTTCACAATCACAAAATGCATCATTTTTGTGCTTTAAATCTAATCGCCTTGTCTTCATCACTTTTTCATACATTTGCATTGTTCAGTTTTTGTCAAATATTGTGGAGTATTTAATACTGAAATTTGGATTGAACTGAAACGAAATTCCTTTGTTACAATTGTAATTTTTTCACATTTTAGGTATTTTATTCACAATTTCGCAGCGTGAAGACATTCTCATGTAAAGTTCATAGTTCACTGCATCATTTTCAATATTTTATTTATGCATTTCAGTTATAAAATTATAGATCAAATATGTTGACGTATCTGCTAAACGTGCAATGAATTGGGACCACGTTCACGTGTGTTAACACTTTGAGATTTGTTCCGTATTTTGCAGAGAATAGTTTTGCTTTCTGTTAATTGCGGTTTTCCCGTATTTTCATACTGTGTGAATGTAAATTTCACATTCTTTACTTGTTTGAAATAAAGTATTTTTATTCACTCGAATGATAGTTTTACCCTATGCTTATTTGGGCTTAACTTGCATGCTTTGCTTGGAGTGATTTTCGTTCTGATTAAAAAATAAAATACTTGATGAATGATGCTAAAATATTTAGTAAAAATTAGCAGCCTTAAAAACTATAAATAAAGTTTTAGAAGAACTATCAGCAGTATAAATATTTGTTAAAAATAAACACAAGAGCAATTTATTTTCATTGCTAAACTTAGCTGAAAAATAGCAATTATTCTAAATCAGAATTAAAATTAACATAACTAATTATGTAAAAATTACTGTAATTAGAAATTGTTTGAATTCAATGTAGAGCGAGAATTAGCATAATTTCTTAGAAATATACAGATAATTTTAGTGTTTGCGTATGGTTTCCCTACATGCAAAGCTATCCCAAGACAAAAAAAATTAATATTGTAAAGTGCCTTCTAGTAAAACTTGAAAATGCGTGAAAAGTAAACGGAATTAAGTTACAACAAGAAAATTTGACACGTTTCGATTAAAATTTTATTCAAAATGCATCCAGTAATGATGGTTAAAAGTAAAAATATTAATTGGTCAGTGCAGTAAATAATTATTTAGAATTCACAGCAACAAAAAGGATAATTGCAAGTAATAAAGCGTAATCTGACTAAAAATTAAGCCATAAATACTAAAATGATATCGTATGGATTTCCTTATTTTTACTCTTAAATTCTCCCCAACATATTTAAACACATATTTGTTGATAATAAATATTTGAATGTGGAGAGAAAAAATCAAATTTATCGAAGACTGCTTCACCACTAACGTTTTACAAGGCAAAAAGTTATTCGTAAACAAAATACTTGAAAATAATTGAATGAATTTAATAATTCAGAATTGATAAAGGTATTTGTAACTTTTTTAATGCAAAAACAATTGAAGTATGATTGGAAGCTTTGATATCTTTAGGTAGAAGATGCTGACACTTGTCAAGATGAGCAAGATTCTACTCAGACGGTTTGCTTTAAATGTTTTCATAATTTTCTGAGTATGCAAATTTTTATACACCTCAAAAAGTTTAAAAATATGCATGTTCAAAAATTATAATTTACTAATTGATAGCATTTATGCGTGCTACTTTCATTTGTTTGAAGTTTAAAAATGACTTAAGTTTTGATCTAATTAACTTTTATTTCTACTAAAATTAATTCTGCAAATAAAATCAAAACTATTACAAATAAAATCAAACTATAGGCTTCGGAATATGCCGATAAGAGCTCAACAGTTAAACAGTTACCTGGCTACACAGTTACTCCTGTACCTACAAACTGGAATATACCTAAAGATAGGTGTGCTAATACTTACTTTTTTTTACTACATTAATGTATAAATAAAATTAATTCATCATTAATTGATATAATTTGTAATTAAGGCATTCGAGAGTGGTTGAAGTTACAGATACCTTTATTGACTCAAAAGTAAATTCTTCTCAAAACGGTAAGCAATTTTATGGAACAAGAAGATTGCTATTAATAAGACGAAAAAATTTTTTCAGCTCGAAAAGTAATGATTATAAATTCATCTTTTTCAAGAAAAAAGTGTGTATTTTCAAGGTATTAGTTGCGATACTAACAATGAGGATTCGAAAATATCGGAAATAAACTAAAAATTAATTTTAATTCGAATTTTATTCTTGCTAAAATCTACCAGATAATCAACGCTTTGATGGTCGTGTGACAATTGAAGAAGTAATGGATGCAATATTCCAACGTACCAAACCTTCAAAATCATCACCATTTCATGACAAAAAGTTAGTTATCAAATTCTGATGAACTTAAATTACATTTTCGAAAAACAATAAGATATCTAATTAAAGTGCTGCTAGACAAAAAATATAAAACAAAATTATCAAATTGGTTGTACAAAATTTATTTAGCCATCTAATTTAATTCAGGCTCATTTTATTCATTGAAATTATTTATGCAATTTAGAATTTTATTATCCGCTCAGTTTATCACTGCAATTCTAACTGTTCTTTTTTCAACATTTCTGACTTAATGAGACTTAATTTTTCACTTTACATCCATTTAATCGCTTAATTTTCTTGATATTTTTGCTTAATGTTATTTAAAAAAGTTCATGAAATTTTGTGCTTAGCAATTTAGCAGCTTCACTTAAATTATTTACTTTTGCAGTGCATGGAATACATTATAACAAATAAGGAAACTTTTAAAAAAATATAGATTATAGCTCTATTTCTTGCTAATTCACCTAAATTACTGAATTTTCTATAAAAATCTTAAAGTAGTTTAGTTCTACTGAACGAGACTCATTGGAAAGTGAGCAAGTTCGTAAATCAGGGATTTACGTTAGAAGCAGCGAATTAATGCAACAACTCATGCGAGATCCAAGTAAAGCTGAAGTATTACTTCAGGTATATTTATTTCCAGAATCATCTGAAGTTGTACTTAAAAAAATGCTTTTCGAACTGATATTTATTTGTATTTACCAACTTTTTTATACGTATATTACGTGGATGAAAGATGAAAAAGATTTAAATATCTGTGATACTGAATATGCTGGATAATTTTATCAAATTACTCACTCACCTTGATATTCCGAATTATTTACAAAAATCATTTCAGTACAATCTGAATAAGTTATCTTATGTCGCAGACATTTTATTATTTCCAGTAATGAAACAAACAGAGTAAATAATAATATGCAAATAATAAGTGAAAAGTCATAAGTAAAGGAAATGTTTGAATACAAAACTAAAAGATAAGTATGAAATTGATTTTATTCGAACTTAGTAATTACATATAAATGTATTATGTCGTTTTTTCAAATATCTCCAAGTCAGAATTTTCATGCAAATTAAAAATGTGCTGAAACCAAAAAAGTTCAATTTATATCTAATTTTCACTTTACTATATTATTCATAATTGAAGTTCTGTGAATATAAATATTTCTTCAAAATTTAAATTAAGTAATTCGATTTATATTCGTTAAGAAACACGAAATTCATGGCTTTACTTACAGTTATCAAATTTAGAATGAACGTTTGTACATACGCTGTACAAATTGTTGTCGCGCAAAAGAATTATCAGAAGCTCGAATACAGTATATCTCTTGCAAACATTGCTATACCTATTATTGTTCTCGAGAGTGTCGAGAAGATGATTGGTCAAAACATCGTGAAATTTGTTCTTTTTCAAGAATTAATACTTTATGTAAGGAAGTAATCATAAAGGTAAGTAACACCTCAAAAAGTAAATAGTCCTTTGTAATAGTTCTTAAAAAAATAACTACTGAATTGTGTTTTATTATGGAATAGCAAAGCTTTGTAATAGGTTCGAAAAGATCCAGAAGCCCAGTCTTGCATGTCAAAGATTGCACGTGAAGGCTATTCAACTCTCGGACGTGGTTCCGTGAATCTTAGAATTGATTCCGCGCAAACTGCTCAATGCTATGTCACAGAAGGCTGGCAAACCTTTGCTAATTACGAATTAAACAAACTGCTTCATTACTATACCATTGCGGCACTAATCGCAGAAAAAAAAGAGCCATCGCTGATTACATTATGTCGCCAATACAATCCAAAGTTTGTTTTTATCATCTCTTAACTTAATTAATCTATTTTAAAATTACTTTCCATCTTTACCAAAATAGTTTGTTATTATTATTTTCATACACTTAATAAAAATAAATAATTTATATATAAATGAAGGGTAAGTTTCATTTTGTATACTAAACAATAATTTGTAATATTCAATCTCTCTTGTGGATACTGTTTTCACACAATAGTCTCTTAGCATAATAAAATAAACTGTTAGTTATTAATATTTTTGTAAAAAATAGCACAAAATTTCGTATTGTAATATCAATGATACCATAAGCAAAAACGAAAATTATCAATTATTGCTTAAGTGCTAAAGAAATTAACTTAAGGAAACATTTGTTTAAGCAATGAGATAAACCCTTCCCTTATATGGAAATTTATGGAAATTTTTCTAATTTTTTCGCAGTGTGACTTTTAGTCCTTTATGATTTTGCCTTAAGGCTTGAAGCTTTATCATAAATTTTTTACGAAAAACTCAATTTTGCCAAAAGCATTTTTTATGCAATACAAATGCAAATATCTCTGTGCTTTCTTCTCTGACTAAAATGTTATTTCAAGTTAGTTATCGCAGTTTTATCTTAACAATTCTAATTATCATACTCTCATCATTAATATTGCTGTTGTGCTAATGCATGCTACTTTTCTAGCTAAAAGTTTCGCGAAACAAAAACATAAATAATAATAATAGCATAATAATAGCTCTCCACATATGCTTAGACATATCATCAGCATATTTGGAGTTCAATGATGTTAGCTTTGTCTTGGCAATGCTCTTGTTACTAATTATTTTATCATTATTATTATTATTATTATTATTATTATTATTATTATCATTACTTAGTATCGTTAGATACTATAATCAATCATTATTAATATTTTATTCATAAGTTTCAATGTAATTTTTTCTCATTGCAGTGAAAAATTCATCTTAAGTGTTAGTATCATAGCGGATATTGAACAGTGCCCTCATACGCCACCACCAGAACCCGTAATCATAGGGCATACGCAGACAGTACCATTAAATCATCAACGCTCAATACCATCGCTTCCCGTACCTCCACTTGTTCCGGGAGAGCAATCTCTCATATCTACCGATGAATTTCGCTCTGCAGTGCCTACTAAAGTATGAAACTACATTCGAATGAATTTAAAAGTAAGATTTGTACAAAATAACAAAATACAATGAAAGGCCTTTCAAGCAATCAAATGTTCACAAGCCTGAAAAAAATGAAAAATGTTATAAGTCAAGGCGATCTCACTACAATGCACTCACTTATTCATATTTCTGCTTAGCTTTTCGCAACTTTATATCAGTTTTTTACAATAAGTGCTCATCTATCAACTGTGATTTGTCTCTAATATTAAAATTTCCTTATTTTGATTCAGCAAATAAATATTATATTCAGCAATCCAATTTCTGCTTTTTCGTTATTATATTATAACCCGCGAGACTTTCTATTATTTACAGTGTTCTCTCCGTTTAACATACTTCTATTACCATTAATAATTTGAATGTTTTATCAATGGATGAACTCTTCACTGCTCACTTTAAGGTAACAGTAAACATCTACATTTTTTATTTTTCAAATTAATTAAATCAAAACACTAATAATAATAGTTGTAAATACGTTTTTGAATGATACTGATGAAGAATATAATAGTACTAAAATAATAATATTACTAATGAAGAATATTCTATATATACCCATGAAAATTTATCCTTCAAGTTGTAAACAGCATTACAAATAAATCAAAAGATGCGAACTTATCTCAGTTGTGAAAGAAAAATTTGACCTTCAGATGTAATTTGATTGTTCTAGCATTATTTCTGAAATGAACTGCAACTATACTTTATTTCAAAAATCATGAAAAAACACAATAATCTCCCATTTCTTATCATTTTTTGCAATCACTTTTTCTGATATAAACATGGATTCATGACTGATAACATAAATAAACACCATTACGATATTGCAATAGTAATATTAGTAATAACCAGTATGAAAATGAAGTTGACCTTTGTCACAAATGCACCATAAATGATACAATCTATTGCTTAAACTGATAAATTCTGTTTCCATTCTATTACATTCATCAAAGTTTGATCAAAAATATGAACATTTTGGAGACAGAAAGGATAAACAAATGCCTTCAAAATTAATAAAATCAAAAACTTAGTAATACTGAACACTTTCCCATTTATTTCACTCAAATTAATAGAATAAAAATAAATTTTTTTAAAGACAAAACTTTTTCAACAAGTAATTATTTATCAACAGTTATGCAGTATCATAATCCTCGTCGTCCTCATCTTTAGACAACAAATCACTTAACGATCGTCTTGTACACGCACTATTTTCTTGCTGAAGGCGACTCATTTCTGCTGCTTCTGCTTCAAGCTGTTTTTGCCGTGCCTACAACAACATAAGCAGAAGTAATACAATAACCAACGAGAATAATAACAAAAATAAATTGCATTATGACAAAGTCTAACAAATCTTAAGATAAAGAAACATCATTCAGTCCATCTATTCAAAATTTGTCTTCCTTCATCTCATAAAAATAAGTCAATTCTTCACAGATACGTTCAACAAATCAAGTACTAATAAAAAAATAACCTAATTCTGATTATTTAAAGATTTATTTGATTCTGAAACACTACTTGCTGAAATTTATAAACAATAAATTGCGCGATTTTTGATTTGTTCCAACTTGGAAATATTCACTAATATACTTTATTAAACTTTTAGTAAAAATTTTTCTAATTCAAGCAAAAAATTTGCATACTTTTTCGATTAACTGTTGCTGCATCAAATACAACTGGTCTTCTGGAATACCACATTTGTCTAAGCGTGAATTTTTGCGTTTCAATCTATTTTCTGCAGCTATCTTACATTCACTCAATACGCTGTCTGCAGCTTCAACGTAATCGCAAGGAAAAGCCAAATTCATTAAAGCTTAAATAAAAAATATCTTTAATTAATTCTTAATTTATATAAACAATTACAGCCGAAGTCGTAAAACAGAAAAATAGCTATTCTCATTCATAAAATGTATATTAACAAGCAATCCATTAATGTGAATATTCAGTAATAATTTTAATGAAGTAAATAAATTAAAGGCATGCATATAAAGACAATAAAAATATGCAATCGCACTTTGTTCCAAAATTCGATGGCTTGAAGAGGAAAGTTTTCAGTGCAATAGGAAGAAAACCTTACGCTACGTCATAGCTATGACAAATTACATATTTTATCCACCTCACTCCATCAAAGCATGACTTCAACTACACTCCACTATAGTGATGGATAAATAATTTCGTGCTAAATGATTGTGAATTTTTGATACGCAATGATTTTTTCCCGATCATTTTCTTCAACTATGATTTGATCATTCTTTCATTTTCTGATAACTGATTTCTATTTCTATTACCTTAAAGATTAAGTTATTAAGTTCTAAAAAAAGCAAAAGGCAACGGATGGAATAAAAATGAAACAGAAAGAAAAAGATATAATAAACTTTTACAATTTCAGTACTAATCTACAATAATAAAGACAAGAAAGTGAGATTTTGTGTTTGCAAATAAATTTTGACTGTAAAAATTAACTATCTTTGCCATTAAGCCTACTGAATCTACAATCAAAATATAATTTACTGCATTTCCAGTCTTTTTAAGTCATTAGTTCTTTATTGATTTTCATCAGTTTTACCTAAATACAGCATCAGTTACTATTACACATGAAATATTGGAGACTAAAATCTTCAAAAATTCGATGTATACATCAGAATATTGATGTTCATAACTTTTATCACAACTTATAGAGGTTAGTAGTTTAGAAATTTCATACACAAATTATGAAAAAATTAACTGTGAACTTGATCAACATGCTTCTATCACACAAAACATAACTCAAACAGTTTCACACGGTTAACATCTCAAATTCAGAATCAGAAATATCAGTCATGACTGAAATAAGTTTATTTCAAATTCACTCAAATGCTTAGACTAGAAACTGTCTAAGCTTTATCTGCATTTTCGTTGGATATTCCATTCTTTCCGAACTATCAGCAAAGTAAAATACAATAAAGTTTCATATTTTTATTTATCCTTCATTACTTCTATCTCAATTTGATACTTTTTTGCTATATTTGTTGTCATCTTTAGATTTACTTAAAAAAAATGCAAAATTTTTGCTTAGTTAAAAATGGAAATTAATTAGCACATATCAAGAATTCAGATTTACACTCCTTCAGCTATAACTTACTTTATTAAATTTTATAATCAATATTTAAAAAGTACTACATACCTTTAATATAGTTTTAAATCAGCAGCTCTACCTCACTTACATGATAATAAAAGATTTTTTTCTGGTAATGAGACGAAAATAAAAACATTTTCTGCTTCAGTGAATTTTATTTTGATAAAAACTGCAAGGGTACCATTCAAATTCATCAACAATCATTTTCATTGAAAATTACGAACATTTCTCTTTTGCCTTTTAACATTACTGACGATTTGTTGATTCTTTGCTTATACTTCTTGTTTTCATGTGGATTCTCTCAACTCTCAAAACTATACTTATCAACAGACTCTTTGTTTAATTTCTTTTTCATTAATTCATAGCAAACAAGTTAGCATTCCAATTTTCACAACCTTTTCTCCATTAGCTGCTAATTTTCCTTTTTTAAACACGGAAGTAATATGATTCTGATATACCTTTTTGTACATGCTCATGATAGATTGTTTTTCGTTGATCACCAGCAGAAATA
>UYYF01000365.1:0-18097 GCA_900618365.1 Thelazia callipaeda
ATCTGAACTTTTTTGAACCTCACATTCAGAATTGCAATTTTATAATAAATATGGTTGTGAGCTATGTGCAATCAATCAGTCATTGCATCTTCCTGATTGCTTTATTCTTGTGGTGAAATTTCTTTGATCAAGTATGGATTTGCATTATTTTTGGCATAAATTTGATGATTTGTTTCATATTATCGATCTACATAAATGAGATTCAAAAATATTCACGCACTCCTCACGTTCTAAAATATCAAATATTTTAGTCGATGAATCTAATTGAGCAACTGTAAACATGATCTCAGCAATATTTAAGCGTTATATTTGATTCCAAATATCAACTTGTGATGGCAGACTGAATGCAATTTGTTGGGATTAATGGAAGAAAAAATTCAAAACATTGTTCTAAGCAGCAGTAAATGTCAATACTTGAAGTTTTTGCATGCCACAAACAGGCAGTCTTTTCGTTAAGGACAACGGTAGATCTACGTCATTCAAGAATTGATATAATAAAACTAAACGTTAATTTTTGCAAAAAATCTTTGAACATATCCAATTTGAAAGTGATGGCGCGTGTATATTTCATATTTTATTACGCAGATCTGATTTTTTTAGAACTTGATAAAATGCATGAAAAAGTACTCATAATGTGTTAATATGTCATCGTTAGCGATTGTCATTCGGATGACCATCTGGAGATGCTCTGATTATACTTGAACTCTATGCAGCATTTGTGGACCATCTGACCATCTCACATGAATGACATATACTTTCATCAAAAGTACTGTTTCATGGTGTACTCTGCAAGGCTGCTTGCAAGCTCTTTTTTTACATGTTTCTTTGCAGTCAATGCCATTTATAAATTTGTGAATTTTAATTTATACAAAAAAAAATCAGTTAATTAGCTACAAATATCTTTTTCGATGCTACAAAAATGTATGTGTCATTTTTTTGCTCAAAAAAATCGTTATTGAAAGAATTCATTTCCACAACAATGAATATTTGTCATACATCCATTCATTTGCAAGATTGTACAGGTGAGGGTATTATAATTAAAACTAACTGCGAAGTTTTCCAGGTAGCTCTCATATTAAAATACATTGCAAGTGATAAGCAGTATTTGCAAGAAAAGTTGGTCAGTTCAGTTTTGTAAAAGATTGCATATTCGACTAGGACTATCAGTCACTGATAGCTAATCACAATCTACTGTTAATAAGATTATGTGCTAAATAGCTCTTGCTATCAATTTACATAATGAGCAATCAAAAGCTGATAACAGTATGCTTTGGAGTATGACACATAAATGAGTGAACTGCATATTGTATTTTATATAATTTTATTGTATGCAAAAAGTTTATGCATAAGCATAATAAGAAATATAAAATTCAAGTAAATTCGGCCCCTGAAAATCTCAAATCTAAAAAGCATTACGCTTAATGATGAGTAAATGACCGTTTATATTTTACCTAAAAATATATACATTTTTTCTCGCATAGTCTGTACAATGGCAATATTCAATGAGCGAAATAATATGCACATTAATTATATCAATCAGCCTTCAAAATTGGTTAACTTCTTGTATAGATATTCAGCTGTTCTAATGCTGGCACATTGTCTGTCAGCTTTACTGCCGAGAAATTCTGTCTTCTAAAATTTGAAATTTAATTGCTTGTTCGTTTTCACATAAAATTTTTCTGCACTTCTTATTAATGTTGGAGTTCACCACCTCCTATAGCTATTCATTCCAATTTAATGATTAATTATATTACTAAATCCTCAATACTGATGTTTTCTTACAACATCAGCTTAGTTTTATTGCCATCTACAATTCTTGCGATTCTTTTCAGGCTCACAGTGATTATTAATGAGATATTGATTTGTCAAATTAAAAATGATCTCTTTACTGCTATTTTTTGTGACAAAATTTGCATTCTGTCGTTTTTGATCTAAAGCATAGTCTAGTGATGTCTATCTTTTATCAGTACCTTATTGTACCTTATCGCGCTATGCCGCATCGCATTGTTCATTCATATTATGATCCTTGCTACTGTAATGTTATTTCACTTCATAAATGTAATTTTGTTACAGCAGAACGCCATGGAAGCTATCGTCATTTTACGTACAATCATATTTCCTACGACTGAGTCGTTGATTTGGTTTCTGTTGTGAGCTAAAGTTTATTTCGGTTCGCTTGCACTAAATGCCTCTTAATTTAAATTCATCTTCAATGACAAAGTGAGCTTTAAACAGTAACGAATGACACAAGACTAATCAGTGCTTGCGCGTAAGGTTTTATGAGAATATACAAACATACAAAATTACTGAAACTGAAAAATTTGAAAATTTCACTTATCTACATTTGTATTTTCTTAAATAACGCTCAAGCACACAACCTAATTTACAAATAAAATATCTAAGCTGACATTTTTGAATTCCTACGTTTTTTTTTTCGGACAAATTATTAAAGACTGTATATTATATTTCTAAGGTCGCGCTAAACAAAATACATTTTTGGAGTATCTTCATTAATCATAAACGATTTTTCCACAGAACTGACACCAGCTTTTTGACTTACATCTATTCGTCTGAAAAAATAAAATTATTCCATTAAAAAAGAGAATAGTGACGGGAACCCAGTCCCGTGACAATAAAGAATAATGTACCTTTTATTATAAAAAAGGTGGTAAAGAAAAACAAGTTTTATTAAATTTGCTACATTCAAGCAAAAGTTTTTCAAAATTCAATGCTAAATAACGAAAAGATAATTAAAAATTTATACAGAAAAATTTTAATACATTCGGACTAGTGGGAAGTTGATATAAAATGCAGTCATTCATTAAGAAATAAAAGATTGTTTGGGAGCGAACTCACGCGTATTTTAGTATACGTCTGGCTCGATCACACGCCAAATGGGCATAATAAACGGGAGCTGGTATTGACACTGACTTGTTGCAACGAGCGTACACATGGCAAAGTGCATAAATCATTTGCTGGAATGTGCATGAAAATTATGAAGCAGCACTGGAATGAAAGCAAATTTAAGTATAAGCTTTTAAAAATAATTTTACTTCTGAAATAAACTAACCGAGATGGATTGACGATTACAATAAAAATAACAATAAATTATGAAACAAAAACTTACTTGCCATTCGTCGGCCGACAGTAGCCATGAATCATACAGCACAATGTAGTGTGAAGGCCTTGATGTTCCCTGAAAAGTTCAGTAATCTGCATAGTTCCGTAAGTACCATGATAAACATTAAATGAACCTTTGTAACTCTTCATGGAATATTAACGTACTATTAGAATTTAAAGGTTTACATTTAAGACTGATATGACAATATTATTAGAATGTCTAGTTAAAAATTTTGCAAAGGAGAAGCACTATCTAAGTTTGAATTTCATTGAGTACAAACAAAAATAAAGTTTTGAAGTTCTTGGAGAAACTAAAATATCTTTTGATCAAATAAAAAAAGAAAAAAATAGCTAATGATAAATAACATACAATAGCTCCTTGATGTGAACAAAGATAAAAATCAAAATGCGATGGGCTCGTTATAGTTGAGTCCACAACTGTCCCTGGTGGTATATTTCTATCGGTTCTAAACTAGATGAACGCTCACTGGGATTGAAAGTGGGAAAAAATTGAAATTGTTCAAAAACAAAACAGCACCAGACCAACTATGCCTATTATTACAGGTACTTTTTTTGATTAAAACATGAAACTCAAGAATATCATAGGCCTGGACAATACGATCCAAAAATAATGAAATCAAAAAAGAACATACATTAGCATCTCTCAAAAAATCATATTATTTTAATATTGTCATTTATGATTCAATATATCATCATTGTATCATAAATAAATAATAGTATGTTCTCCCACCTGGGTGCTGCATCAACTATCGCTTCAATTAAACGGGTATGATGACGCTTTTGTATTACAACATAGGATACAGTTGGATTATACATTTTATCCAGTTGATTTATAGCTGCTTTTAGACAAAATAATTCTTCATTCGAAACATCAAAAAATTGGGAATCAGAAACACCATCGCTAAACAAAAATTATAAAAAGATAGTTACAATTATGCTACTCGAAAGTAAATTTTTGATCATTCAATTACTGTATCAAATTTTAAAAAAAATTATTAAACAGATATACAGTGACTTTTATACTAGTAACGATTTTTGAAATAATTTTTCAAGTAACGTTGGAGAGTAAGTTACTTTGCGGAGCTTCCCCATTTTAATAAACAACTTACCGAAATATTACAATATGCTCCGGTTTAGAACCTGTTTGTACGTTAAAATCTATGATACGTGCTTGCAATGCATCTACTATATAAAGTCCCACTTCTTGTTTTGAATGTTGAATTTTTATAGTTGCCGCATATCTAAAAAACAAAAGTATATGAATTACATAAACTAAACAGTAAAAGAAAATTTATCTTCCACATAACTTAAATGCTGTTACTGGCAGACATGATGACTCATATTGTATTATTACATGTCTGTTCTAACTATCCAACTATATAACTATTCCTTGTTCACATTTTTGATAATATTTTATAACTCAAAACAAAATGTCGATCACGAAAAATGATATATAACAATTAAGCAGTGAACCTTGTTGCGTCTACATTCAATGACCCAACGATAGCAGCAACTGAGGGAAAAGAATGCTCGTCATATAATGGATGTGTTACATCAATTCCAATAAACAATGTTGATTCTTTTGCATCACTGAATTTTTTCCAGCTAAACAAATCTTTTAATGTTTCCAACCAGAATTCATTTACAGATTCTATCTTCTTTACTACTAATGTTTACTATCACTTTATGTAATAATAAACTCTCTTCATACTCAGAGTTAAAATATTACGGCAGTTCAAGACCAACGAAACAAATTTCTAAAAATAAATATGCTATGTAAACTAACTATCTGTCAGTAGTTGTCAAAACCAATTATATTTTGAGGGGCTAAAAATTTACCGTGATTAAATTTGATGTAAGGATGTGTAAAAGTTATCAAGTTTTGACTATTTTTCTGTCAAAATTTGATAACTTTTACACATCCTTACATTAAATTTAATCAAGGTAAATTTTTAGCCCCTCAAAATATAATTGGTTTTCCCCTAAAAATCTACTAAAGTCGGCTTTAGAATAATAAAAATGCATCCTAACTACTTCAACACTTCAAAATCAAAACAAATGGAGTACAGAATACTCACTATTCCTGGTTCTTCGAAATCTCGTTATTGATCCCTCCCAATTTAACGTTTATTTTCAGACAAATATTGTGAGCTACTGAATTCCTCCCCGAATCTCCTCCCATTTTCAAAAAGGTCTTAGCGAGAATCACTTGGCACGCAATTCCTTCTTCTTTGTCACATGCCACTTTTATTCGTCCTATTAAATTTTCATTGTATCACTATAAAACAACATTTTAATTATATTCTTTATCAGGTGAAAAATAAAGTACCATATGTGTCGTCCTCTTTTTCTGGGACAATAAAAATAACCAGCGGCTTTAGCACAATATTTTTTAATTTAAAACAGAGGCTTTTAAACTTTTGAATATATTCGTCAACTTCCTCTTGTTTAGTATTCCAGCAATAAACATCTACGTTGTCTGGTCCCAAATCTTTTCTTGCAAACTGCATGCCAAAGCGCTTGCAGGTAAGAAGTAAAGTTTTGAAAGGATCTCTGTAAACTTGAGCACTGGTGAGGCACGCATTACATAAAGCAAAATACATGAAAAACAAGGACTGAAAATTGGTATCTAAGCTCTGAACAAAACATGAAAGGCATACTTGAAAGTATTATAAGTGACAGCTTGATTGACAATAACAACAGCTACATGAATACCTGCAGCAGTTTCTAAAAATTCCCCTTGTAAAGGCCAACTTCCATTTTTCGCTTGCAGTTCCCTTTGCTGTAATTTTTCAGCATTAATTGCTGCAGGTTCTGTAAACTTCAACCACAACAACTATATCTGACCTTGAAAATGTCTAAACTTATTTCAGAGAAACGTAAATACACAATTATCGAGCAAAAAAAGCCTGCAGTCAGATTTTAAAGATAAACTTGGAGAAAAACTATAAATATCAAAAATTTCAAAGAATGTTACAAATAAATTTTACAATAAGAAAACAAGGAAAACACACTCTAAATTTTAGAACAGGAGATGGCAAAACACGACCAGGAATCAGGATCGATTCCTGATATCCAGCGCTGTTTGTAGGGAAAACAATACCAAACTGCTGAATGAATTCATCTTCGGAAGACATTCTCATTCCTTTGAGAATCCAATCAATTTTCTTGAACCTTTCAAGAGGGCTCACTGCCGTTCCCTTTAACATTCCGAAATAAATCTCAATTCAGAATTAGCCTGATTTTAATCATTTAATCACTTTAGCAACCGTTAAAATTAAAAGCTTAGTGGTTGAATGACCATTTCGATTTCTGTCACATAATTGAGCAGCACTATAACCACCATAATGTGTCAATCAATAACCGTTTTTTAAACAGTCTTTCCGTTCAGGCTACAAACCAACAATTAATCACTGAGTAAGCAATTATTTTCTTAAGAATTTATAAAAATTTTCTGCACTTACTCAATAAACCTCTTTATCGCACAATCATGGGAGACTTTCATTCATCCAACCGAAGAAAACTCGAGTTGGTCAAATTGTGCACAAACCTTGATCAATTTAGCGATTTGAAACGGAGTTAAACGTCTTTTAACACGTTGCACTTTATCAGACAATCGCAAAAGCTCCATTGGAAAGCAATTCTTCATCGTTACTTTGCCGCAATATAATACTGGCAGATTCGGAAAGTTCAAGATTATATCTAAAATGACAAAACAAGAATTTCAGAAAAAAAAACAGGTTTTGAAAAAGCACAGAATTATTCACAAAACGTAACAATTTTTAACATAATATTTTTTTTTTTGAAAAGCAAATTACTTTTATATCGCCTAAAATAATCCTCAACTGTAACTTGTCCCAAAGACTCTTCACCCCGTTTCAACTCAAATCTGAAAACGAATCCATTACAAATTGCAAACTGCAAGAGTAAAACAGCATAACGTCAACAGTAAACTGACCGCTGTATTCGCGCAGGCTGTCCGACGTCTAGAAATTTGACATGTCGGTCATCATATGTTAATTTCAAAGTTAATCCTGAAAATATATTGAATATAAAAAGCAAAATTCAACTAACATTTTTTGTAATAGAAATTCGTTTTAGACTACTAGATAAAAGAATCTTTGTAGAAGAATGAAAATGTCTCGAGTGATTTGAAAGACCTCAAAAAAATTTCAAACAAAAAATATTCATAGTAATAACGAAAAAATGAAACTGACCCATTAATGCATTCTTTAATTGCTGCCTTTGATGAGCAGACATTGCGAATGTTCCCCCAATAGAACTAACTTTGTATGAATCTCTACGGCCAGAAAATTCATTTAAAACTGCTAGATAAAAATCAATCAGCGGCATATCAACTTTGTAAAATACTTTTGTAGACACTGAAATAAGACATACGGATTAGTAAGATGGCTTGGAAAAACAAAGAAACACTTTAATCTGAAAAGTATTCACAAGTATTTGACCGAAGTTAGAGCAGTTCCTTAATAAGATTTAATATGTCAATCATGTTTGATGCTTTATAAAATCAACATAATTTCCCACCATCGACATTGAGTAGCAATCCTTTCTCACAACGTTTGACAGCGCCATACAGCCCAGTCCATGCTTCCATTCCTGGACCTACATCCAAAATATTCCATGGTATGCCTTCATAAGGCTTTAGAAACATGTACTGTTGGAATGAATGAAAACTCGATGCAATATTCCTGAATATATAGAATGCATAAAATATTTATTTTCAGTTTATACAAAAACACATTTTTTATCACACTTTAGCAAGGAAAAATACAGCTGTAAGAGAAAAGAATAAACGGAGCTAATCAAAAATTAGGCTTTTTATCAAGTGTTACATAAAGATTAAAATTAATTAATCAAAATTCCACTCACATGTACGGACAACGCACTCGTTGGGTGACCAAGCAATCTAAAAATTGCATGCTCATTCGGAAGTTCGGTGAGCGCTCGTCAGCAGTAAGAGTGAAACAGTTTGTCTGCACTACTTCAAGTGTGAAGGATATTGGCACTGACTGGAATACAACAGATTTCAATATAATAATTCAAAAATCGAATGCGTAGTAAAATGACGAAACTAATAGCAGAATTCGACATTGAGATTAGGATGCAATATCTTTATAAGCCATCTTTTATATTTTAATCAGCAAGCAAAAGACACAAAAAATATTCCAATTTATTAATATGTAAAAATCAGAAATTAATATCACAAAACCTACCTTTGATTTTGCTATTAACTTCAACTCCACTGCTTCACTGTTAATGTTTAATCTGTTACCAGAAAATAATACATGGGAATCATCATATACCAAAGAGTACCCGTTGCCGAATACTTCTTTATTTTTTGTAACCACGTCCCAAAATATTTTGCTACAAACTTCTCTGAAAAAGATTTTTTTTAAATGCTTTATAACTGTGCAATGTAGAAAATGAATGCAATGCAAAAACTTCAAATTTAGAAGTACCTGTCTTTTATCGACCGTTGATCTTGTCCTATAGTTTTCCAAACATTTATATGATAACAATATAATTGCAATGAAGCGGGTATATTCAAGATTTTGAAATTGGCCTTTAGGTTAATAGGCACACCAATTTTTCCATGGCCTGGTCGAGGAATCAAGTCTGAGATTTCCTTAAATTGCAGGTTACCCGCAGATAGTTTCAAACTAATAATAGAGTTAAAATATTATTAATATTATTTATTATTTGATTCCATATGTTCAATGAAATACAATGCTCACTCAAAAAAAATTTTTTTAAATTCTTATACTCATTACTGTATCCTTTCAAAAAACTAGAGAAGGAAATTTATTAAATTATGACGAAGAAAACGATAAAAAACCTTGCTCGATTTTTCTTTAACTTTTCGGGAATGACCAGAGGCCGGAAATCCACGACTTTTCGCTACAATTAAGAATAATCAATTTAAATCATAATTTTAGCAAACAAAAATATGTGAAAGCAATGATTATATGCCTTCGCCATTTCCAAAATTATTTTTACATTTAGTTAATATTCAGGTCTACTAGAAACTCTGAATTTGAAATAATGTTACTAAAAAAGTAATAACAATTAGCAGAATCATATGTTACAGCAAAAATTTTTTGTTGTTACTTTCAAAAAAACGTCCATGAAATATTATTACACTAATTCCATCGTTAAAAAGGATGAGTTACTGTTCGAAAAATGCTTAGCAAAAAATAAAAAACGTAATAATATTTAAACGTAGTAACGTTTTTACTGGTATAATTTGACAAAAGCTATTCACGGGAATTTGTCATAACTGGTCTAACATGTGAAAATAACCGATTTAAATGCAAGTAAAAATCTTTAATAAAACGTAATGTTTCTTCGATTAAAATTAATATTTCTAACCCTTAAAACCGCTTGGTCCTTGTTCTGATGTACTTCTGCCTGAACTTTCCCCTCTTCCACCAATCATTCTTATATTTTACTCTGAAAATGATTTCAAATTAGGTATTAAAGTATGAAACATAGTAATATAAGTTAAATCGGCAATGATACATTTATTCATGAATAGCATAATATTGCTGCAGTGGAATATCAATAACAGTACTGGAATAATTAAGAGTTGAAACAGGCAAACAATTAACTTAACTAAAATGGCTCAGTACACGAATAATGATAATCAGTAATAACTGTAACGGATTTATATCGAAGTTTCCATGCGTAATAATTAGTAGTGAGGGAAATAATTCTTGAACGAAAACTTTCAAAATGATAATAACTTTGCTCTCCGAAAAAGATAAATCCTAGTGATTATAATGGAAACCATATTTTAAACAATTAAAAATCAATTTACGCCATAATCCGATCTATATCATCCACTGAGATATGCAAGAACAGTCAATGCACAGTGCACTAATTCGTCAGCTGTACAACGAGTTGATATTGTGTAAACACTTTTGCTACTCCCTTTAGTGAGTTCATACCCTTCATGCCACATGATATCTCATCAAAATCAATAAGTTGTACATCATACTTGCCAAACGTGTTATTTCGAGAACTGCCAACAGCTTCATTGATATCTGAATCTGATGAATTATGAACATTGTTTAGTAGTTTTCAATAATGAAAAGAGATTAATCAATAAGAAGGACACTTCATCTTGTTGTGCGGATTGATTTGTTGGACTTATGGATTACATTCTCCTCATGCGTTTATGATTAATTGAAGCTAAAAAATGATATAATTACTGCAAAATATGTTATTTGAGCACATCAGATCAATACCTCAGAACAGTAATTCTTTGCAGTCACCTCTTGATTTGTACTCTGAATCATTCTTTCTCTGCGAAAACTCACAAATTCAAAGATAAAGTAAGGCAATAAAAACCTAATATATAAATTGATGCCGTAAAATGTATATTTCAAATTTTTCAAAAGTGGGAGTTAAAAATCAAATGTTCGTTACATTTTGGCGCGAGAAATATTCAGTAATTGCAGTGAGATGCCAATTTGTTCTAGGAGGTCAGATTCAAATATTGACTCGTTCCGAGCAAGATCCAGTGGAACAGTTTGTTCTGCTGATTCTGAACTCTAAAAAGATGTATGAAGGCTGGTGCTGAGATGAATCAGAAATGCTAAAGCAAAAATTAGTAAAGAATTTAGTTCAATTACTTTGGACTTTGTTTCTGTTGACATCTTTATTTTGCAAGTAAATTTTATTTAAATGCTTACAAAGTTAAGGAAGGTAAGAAAATAAACAATTTTAGTGGAGAAATGGTACCTGAACAGATGTCTAGAATAAAGTTTGTTAATTTTAAGGGATGCAAATTTATGTATAAAAGTCAAATAACTTATTTTGTTACTCATTGCTTTTACTCGAAGAATCTAGCGCGGTTCTATTCATCTTACTGTGTTACCAAAATGGCGGCTAAGGAATTTGAGGATACCTGGGCATACAATACAATCGGTTCGCCCTTTCCTGATAACCCTGTAAGGGTTAAGGGTCAGCAAAATATGTATGTGGCACTATGGTACAAATTTGGTAAACCAATACATGGGCGAGCATGGAACAACAACGGGAATGTTGAATGCTCCTTTCCTTACAGTAAAGTCTGTATATTTTTTAATTTTTAAGTGGAAAAGCAAACATATCATCATTTTTTTTTGTAATCATATTTCTTGACTGCTTAAATATTCGAAGTTAAAGTGAAATGCTCACATGTGACTTGGTTAATTAATTTTGGTTTTCAAGTAACTTTAATTTTGCACCTAATTGCTGGATAAATTTGAGAGACAGTCATTACGAATTATGATTGTGAATAATCTAAACAAACATATGTTTTCAAACTTTGAAAGATTAATGCTATAATTTAGGTAGGTTTAATATTTCAAGAAAATAAATTCAGGTAGAACTAACCGGAGCTCGTGATCTAGGAGGTCAGATTCAAATATTGACTTGTTCCGAGCAAGATCCAGTGGAACAGTTTAAAAAGGCTGGATTCTGGTATGAGTGGCGTCCTTATAAAGACCGAGAAAATGATAGATTGCTACAACTGGTTCATTGTGGTGAGTCGGCCCCGATGCTGATGAGAGCTAAAGATGGTAAAACTTTACTTGGATACGTGGATTTAGGCAAAGAGGTTGCCAATGTTGGTTACAAAGGCAAAAATGAAACTTTGTCTGGTGGTGATATTCAGGTAACTCAATTTTTGTATGTACTCAAATTTGTCATCATTACATTATACAAATTATTGTTAGGAAGTTCTGATCATTACAGGGTGCAATTTTTTGCAACAGTTGCATAATAAATGTGTTGTAGGAAAGATTGAAAGTACTGAGTACAGATATCCAATTTTAGTAGGTGTATAAAACTATTCATTATAGTTGTGTCTTCAGTGTAATGTAGTAAGCAAAGTTTGACTCCAAAAACTATCATTTTTGTAGAAACCAAATACTGTCTTAGCTATTCTCTAGATTTGAGAAAACTTATGATCATCATACTTTTATATCATTGCCCTCATGAAACTAACATATTGTAGAACCTATTAGTACTGTTTCGGAATATCAAAGCTCCACCTTATATAAGGATTTATGATGATACTTGGCTTGATCTGAAATATCGCGACACATTTCCGACATCAAAGAATCCTATTGCTGTAAGTTAATCATTTTCTTTGGTTTTTGTAATCATTTATTATAGTTTTTGGTGATTTAGGGTGCTGGTCGAAAATTGAAAAATGATGATGGAACTGAATCGTTTAGCTACGTAGCATTGTGGTATAAACATGGTGAACCAGTTTTCGGACGAGCTTATCCAGATTCAGCCGGTAAAACATTGGCTAGTTTTGGTTGGAATGGCCAAGAAAATGCTGGCGCAGAAATCGGCTCTATGCAAATGATTGTTGTGCCACAGCCAGAAAATGTCAGTAATTACTTAGCATTAAGGCTAATTTTAATATTTAAATTAGTAAAAATGAATGATCTCTGACAAATAAATTTTGAGTAAATGACGAAAGTAATCTATTAATTTATTCAGTAATTATGGCATGAATCTGTATTTGAATTTTAACAAAAACACTAAATAACTGTTGATTTTTTAAAACTTACAGCTTGGTTTCGAATATAAATGGCTACCATATAAAGAAGTAAAGAGCAAAGCAGGAGCATTCAAACCCGTGCATGTCGGAGAATGTACTCCTTGTATACTGAAGACTAAAAACGGAGGTGAACTACTTGGAAATTTGCATATGCAAATGGAAAAAGCAACAGCTGGATTTGGTGGAAAAGATGCAGCCGTGGTTGGACCAGCCGTAATGGATTTCTTAGTACTGTGCCGTAATGGACTGAAATAAATCGGTAACTGGAGACGATGACTGTGATAATGCAGCAACTTTGATAATATCATCGTTGTAACTCACAAATGCCACAAAATTTTTTTAATAATCTTACTAAATGTACAAAAATAAAATTATAATAACTCCAAAGTGCATGTCGTTATCAATTACTTGCCACCACTGTAATAGTTATTCAATTACCAGTGTAATAATCAGAATCACATCTGCTTCAACTGTTAGGATATTTAGTTTATTTACGATACATGTATTTATTGCGAACAAGATTATTGCGGTATTTCAGTTCACTGATATTAGCTTTGAAGTTGGATACAGAAAGACTAAAAAATGACTAAATTAATTAATAATTAATTAATATGGATATTAGTGAAATAATATGGCATAACCATATTTACTACTTTACTGATTTAGCAATTTATCTCAATAACCTGCGATGTGCACAGTTTGTTTCGATGTGATGTGTAATAATTTTAGCATTTACAATTTGTTTCATCTCAAATCTGCTTAAGATCTGAATTGAAAAGAATGCTGAAGCCAACACCACTATTTCATATAGAGTGAAGATTTGAGAAGCATAAGGCTAAACACATCGTTTATGCCGAGAGAACCTTACTAAATGTACAAAAATAAAATATTAATCATTGTAAAAGTTATTGGTAACTGAAGAATTTAAAAATACTCTGAAAAAAGAGCGTGATGTGGACTGAAATGTGTAATTTAATAAAAGTATAACAGATGGAAATAGTTTTCAAACGTGATTGATTATAAAATTCACGTGATGCTATTAGAGAATAAATTATGCAACAGAAATATCGTAATTAGTAGCAATAAGTATTATTTTATGAAAGCAAGTATTGAGAATGCACAAATATATCTGTTTTAGAATCACTTCAACCATACATTATTCTCAGATAGTATTATGAGATAAGCGGAACTACAATAAATTTCAAGTGATAATTGTGATAGTTAGATTAATAAAATACATTGTGGATCAAAGGTAACAATTTATGTTTCACCGCCATTTTTGTACAAATGTATAAGGCGTTGCAACTCAGCTCGTTGATCAACACCTTGAAAGACATATGGTGCGGAAAATAAAATACCACAGGTACCACCTAGAGTAATACCAAAGAATACGTATAATAACAATCTGTCGATGATCATCGCTACATACTTCCAGTCATCGCGGTACTGCAGTTTATGCATAAAAATTAATGGTAGCAATCACAATAATGTTAACATATCATGCAAGATTTCAGTTATATTTTTATATATTTTGTTCAGCGGTTTTTTTTTAACTTCTAAGCAAGAAAAAAGAGCTAAATCAATTAATAACCATATAAAATCATAATCAGCAAAACAAAATAGTTGCAAAAATTTTTGAAATTGCTAAAATAATTGGATAAACTGAAGTGTAAAAAAATAAATGAGATTTATATTTGTAATAAATGATGAGACCATTTTATATTCTTCATCTTGTTTTAGGTGATTTGTGATGTACTCAATGGCGTCAATGGCACGTAAGGCATCTGAACTAAGCGGATAATAGGCACTTGTTGTAGGATCTCTTTCCAATTGTTGCATTGTGCCAACATGAGTTAATTCGATTGAAGGCGTTTGTCTAAATATAGTCAGTTATTTGTAAATATTAAAATTTAAAAAATTTTTGAAAAGTTTTTCATTACTTGTATATCATATATAGCTACTTTAAAGGCGAAATTATTAAGAGAATTATTTTAGCATTGAGATATGTACTTGCTGTCTATATCAAGAGATGGACAGAGTGGATGATGTATGGATGGATTAAGTTTGAAATCGGTACTACTTCTCGGAGTTACTGCCATCACAGAAGGTCCATTTTTCTCAGACATATTTCTCAGTGATGTCTTCGGTCTTTGCATGCATAGCAATTTAGGCATCATCTAAAATATCATTCATAACTTGCAGTAAAGTAAAATGTAAGTTTTTATTCAAAAATATATTGAAAGCTTTTTGCTTGTTGTGACCATTTTAAGTGAGACAAATTGAATTCATTGCATGAAGTAATTCATTAAAAATTCAGTTATTGTCTCAAGAATTCACAACATTAAATATGAAACTTAATCATTTTTCAGAAAGAGTAATAGTATATAAAAAATAAATAAATAGACTTAAGATTAAAATTTAAAACACAAATTAAAACTGGTTTTATAACTTTTGAAAAATACAAAATTTACACCACTTTGCAGCGTATTTTTTATCTGTGATGGATTAAAAATGTATACAATGTTTACTTACTTGCAAAAAAACAGTTCGAACCCATTTTGGCATTCGATGAGTGGTTGGCCCACGAAAATAAATGTTTATTATAATAACAGTAACAAGTATAGTAATTACGTTGAGCACAAAAGTGAGCAGTAAGTATTTGGCCATTAATGGGATTGTTGATGAGGTCGGTGGCAAAATTTTTGATACAAGTAGTAGAAAAACAACAATTGAAAGTAATACAGATATGGTTAGGGTCATTTTCTCACCTTAAATTTATTTCTTATCATTTTAAGCTCAATTTTTTTTCTTTTAATTAATATAAATGTATGCAAAAGTTATTTTGTACACAGTATTATTATAATAGTACAGGTTTTGTTGTTGAAATTTAAAGTTAATAAACAGAAACAAAATATTGTAGCAGAAATTTATTTTAAAAAGTAAAACAAGTATTTAATTCAAATAAATAGAAGTTATTAATAAGTAAAAGGGAATGACCTGAATCAGTTGGAAGGAAAAAAACTGCCATGCTTAAAAACGCCATTAGTACTGTGGGAATTATTAGTACAACTGTATAAAATAAAGTTTTTCTCCTGCAAAGAAAGAAAATTTAGTAAATTTCGAATCTTTTCAAAAAATAGCAGCAAAATTCTGGTTTAATTATCAAACCTTCAGTGTATTATTAGACATATTTATGAATTAAAATCAATTTATTCTGATATTTAATTTAAGTAAAAAATATTTATTAATATCAATCTCATTTAATTCATAAACACAAGTAGTCTGATAACTTTGTGATAACTCCTAAATCTGTGCAAAATTAATAATATCCAAAATAAATGGTCTTGTATCTATTATAGTAGCACTATTCGGCCTTAATATTAAATATTGAGATACAATATAGCTACAGAAAGTTTCACCTTATTCTAACTTGAAATTCGATTCTTGAACGTTTATTTACCAAAGCGGCTGGTGCATCCATGACATCCCAGATAGAACTTGGAGCATATTCAGACAAATCGACCCATTCTGCTTGCTCGAATTCTAATTTGATCTCATTCTCATTATACTAAAAAAAATTTCACATTTGTCTTCATTTTTATTTATTCTTTTAAGTTTGTATTATTATTATTGTTATTATTATCATTATTACTATTATTTTTATTATTAATATGCCAAAACTAATTATTACAAGCAAAATTTCTTATTAAAAATAACAAATAAATTAGTATGCATTTTTTATTCGCACAATTTGGAAAAATATAAAGATAATTACGGTAATTTAAAAACATATCAATAAAAACTTTTGTAAACAATGAATTTTGATATAAATTTACATTTTTGATGTGTCATAAAAATTAATTTGTATTTTCTTATTTTTTTTTTCGATTTTTTTCTCATAATATTTAATCTAACAAACTTAAATATTAATTAAAAAATACAAAACAATAAAAAAGCATACCGTCCATGACCCGAAGATTAAATGACAAGTTTGTTCATCGAAAGGGAAAAATTCTACGTCAATAATACAAGAACTTTTATAAATTGCTGGTGGCACCCACAGCATATCACCTTTGTAATTAATAACAACATTGCACATAAATGATACTTCATAGTTGCCATCAGCACTGCAAGTAGTCTTACAAAACACAAAAAAATTCATAATTTTTGAAATGATTGTTTGAATGTCAATAAAATTTTTAATATTATTATTGAATTGACCTGAGATATTCAAGCAGATGATTTCAAAAAATTTATAATTTTGACTTGACAACTAATCTATGAGACAATCAATACTGAAAATAAGTATAAGTTTTAAAAATATTTGTTAATGAATGCTGCAGATGGAAGAAGAGATAAGATGCATTTTAGTACAAGTCTTACTTATTGAATAGGACAATATCTGGTAACCAAACTTTGTCTGGCGCAACTCGAATATTTTGAATTTCCCCGTAATCTACTGGATTCCAACGCATTTGAAAATCATGCCATTTCTGAAGTTTCAATTTTTGTAAATTTTAACACAATTTGATGTAATTTGAATTTAAACACTTTCTCTAAGATATAATATATATAATTCTACTTTTAATTACGAATCACCGTAAAATATATGTAGTAACGCTCTTTGAATTTTTATTCTTTTATATGCGTTTATAAGAGAAAAATTAGTGATGATTCTCATTCCAGAGAGTTTATTTTTTGTATCAGAGATGAGAACAAACATCAATTATAAATTTGAAATCAAAATAAATAGTGATAAAAAACTAATATTTAATAATAAGTAGTGAAGTGAGAGTAAGCGAAAAGAAGAAATTTTCAAGAAACTAAAACCAACCAAAGTTAGCCACACATTTGTGTGCATCACTTGATCTTTTTCATCCTGAATCACGAATTAGATTCAAAAGTTACGAAATATTTAATAATCAAAATAATTTAAAATTACTGAAGTAGATTAGTAATAAATGATAACTTTTAGTATGCATAAATGATAGTTTTTAAGAAAATAAAGCAATCATTATGAGATAATTTTTTTGAATTTTCGTCTAATTAAAAGAAATAAAGTAATAGCATGTAAAAACGAACAACGTTGATGAGTAGTACTAATTGCAAAGCTATTTTCACGATTATTGGAGTATCGTTCAGATTTCGAACAGGTTGAATAAGCGAATTGTATCCCTTAAACACATCTACCATCAAACGCTCTTCTTCATCCGAGCACAGCACTACTCCTTTAATCACTTTTTACTTTGTTCTCCTTTTTTGCTCTTGCTTTACAAAAAAGTAGATTTTGAAAAATATATAATAGTTATACTCAGTATAGAATCACTTGAAATTTGTCTGACTAATGATGCTTCATTGTTTGCAATATATAATATA
>UYYF01000366.1:0-18093 GCA_900618365.1 Thelazia callipaeda
CAAATTTTTTTGCTTTTCAAGATTCTAAAGTGCAGTTGTAAGTTTGTCAAGCATGATTTTTTTCAGATATTAATTAGAATAGCTAAAAAAACTTGCTAATTAAGCAATATTTCAAGTACGGTTTTTCCTTAAGGATTAAAATATGAAATTATTACTAATTTTCGGTTTACTTTCAAACTGAATAATTATTTCTAAATAGTACGTGCTTTCTTAATTTTCACCTGTCAAGTCAGCGAATAGCTTGTCAGTTTTGAAATTTCAGCAATTTGTATATGACTTCAAAGATTTTTAACGATTTGAAATCAAAAGCTAAAGTGACAGCTTTGCAGCAAATGCTCTCAGCAGTTGAAGCAAAATATTTGATTAAGTCTTTATCTAAATTTTGACTACTGTATTTTAATAACACCGTTAATCACTTCTTCTCAAGCTGTTTTTGACAATTTTATAGTTTACGAATTGCAACCACGGCAGTTGCAGATATGTGAACAATAAATGTGTAAAAAAAAGCTAGTTTAGATATGGGAAGATTTTAATTTCTCTTTGGTTATTATTTCTTTAAAATTTTATTTTGTTTATTGTGGCATTCCTTTTTTTCAGTTCAGTAAGATAACAAATGTTTAGTAAGATTTTATGAATAACGTAGTAGATGTTTTAGTCTGAAATATCAAATAATGATTTTAAAAATTATCGAGACTTTCCTGCAGCTGCTCAGTTACTGTTAGTCTTTGTTCAGAAAAATCTACAAAACTGTGGTTTGAAGTGAGATTATGGTAATGAGATTTCAGTTGTAGAATAGAATAATGCCGTGAAAAGTTGAAATCTTGAGTTTATTGCATGAAATTTATGATTGAGGACTGTAGCATACAATGTACCTATGCATATAAGTCTAACCCATATGGATTTCTATTTTCTGCAAGCAGTAAAAAATTTAAATATGATGACTTAAGGATTTAATTTAATTATGATAAAAGCGCTTATCAAATATAGTACTTTAGATTAATTATAAAATCGAGGTATTTAAAATGCTAAATGAAGTAAGTTATACTTAAGTATGCTTTTATAATTTATTTTTGCCTGAAGTAGAATATTACTGATTATGCAAATGTTTAGGTGCTATGCGAAAAGTTTTAAAATTTGACAACAAAAATGTATGAAATTTTGTTGGGCAAAAGACATGAGAAATTCAGAAAATACAACTGATCAAAGTCAAAAAGAATCAACTGTTTCACTAACTTATAAAATAACTTCCTGCAACTAGATTACTGAAAATAACAGGTATGCAGATCGTTGAAAGATAGTATTCGGCAGTCATTGACTTCATACTAAATTTTGAGAAGTGTCTGCGCTGTTAAGTTTCACAATTTGTTAAAACTTACTTTTCATGATTCAAATTTAATTTATCATTTAGTTGACGGTTGAGTTGGAGAAAGTAAAAATTTTGATAGAGTATAATTTTTATTAAGAACTATTAAAATTAATAAGTTGGGCATGAAATATTGCTTAAAATAAAAGGAATAAAAAAATATGTGACTCCTAAGTGAAGAAAAGTTTTATTTTGTAAGTGAGTGAAATGCATTGCAATGAGGATGATGATTTCACGTCCCTAATATTCATTCATATCAGATCAGTCAAGTTGACACATTCCTAGTGAGGCAGTTACCATTATCACCTTTGATAGTAATTTAAAGGAAAGTAGATAGGTAGACACGCCCCAATTATACTTTATACTTTTACAAAATTAAAGAATCAGTATCAAGCTTTTATCAATCAAAAATAGAGATAATTTGTCATAAATTTTTAACTCTGTACTGATATCATCTCAGAAAATAAGAGTTACATGCAGTAATACGCAGTAGTAATTAAAATAAAAATATATGTGGCTCAATCTAAGCAAATGTAGTTACTGCGTGCTAATTGTATGCGTTTTTCATTGCGAGAATTGTACTGAAAAAAAATGAGCAATAGAATGTGTTTATTTATTTATTCATTTATGCACAGGAGAAACTAGAAATTAAAACTAACTACACGTAAAATAATGAATAATGAGTAGGCACGTCAAATAAATTGATAATGAAATAAAAGTAAAAAAAATATTACTAGATGCAATGTAAATTGAAAATTGCTAACATTATAATAATATGCCATTGATCGTTTATTACAAGGTTTAATTTGATCGGAGGGCAGTTTTAGTTAGTTCATTTGTTGGGGCGGAGAAGAGCAAGAAAGAAGTGGCGATAACGACGGGTAGAACCCATTCGAGCAGTACTGATATATTGCTATATTACCCATTCCTTAACCTAATATGAATTTGAACTTTTTCTCCCATGCAATCAACATACATCTACACATTTTACTCCTTTAATTAACTTACTTACTTAATTACTTACTTACTTACTAATCAACCAACAAAGTAACCAACTAACTAACTAATTATCTATCTGTCTATTTATTTATCTGGTTTCTTTTCTGCTCTACCCTTTTTCAATTCCATGCATCCTTACAAGATAATTTTGTCGCTGTTTGTCGTTGATTAATTTATGTCCATTCGCAAATGCACAAAATATTTGATATCAGTTCGAAGTATTCACGCATACTTCTATCATTTTCATCAATTAATTTAATTTACTTTGCTGCGATTACTTTTGTTCAAAAAATTTGAAACTGCTTAAATGTACAATCGTTCAACAGTTACTGTCGAAGAAGCTGTCCGGAAATTGAATAAATTCGGTAGGCATACATTAATTCTTCTGGCATTATGTCAACATTTTTTCATTTCTTATTTCAAAACAAGCAAATTTTGAGATGCAGCTGTTAATCGTTGATTATCACTTCTGATATGAATATTTTATGGTAGTTAACAGAACATTCAGAAATGCCTGTTTATATTTTTCAAAATCAAGTTTTCATAGTCTTAACAACTTCCTCATATATTATTTGTGTTAGGGACCTCTTAAGGCACATTCACAATATGCTGCTTCCGCAATTCTGCAGAGAAAATGATTTTTGTCAGAAAAGAAAGAAATAAACACTTACTATATTCTATGAGTTTAAGAATGATTTGTCTTCAAATTTATTGCTTTTTTTATAATTTTAGGATTAACTAATTTCTTTTTGGGTAGCTATTGTCATTTTCTATAGACATTTCATGATATCAGCAATTTTTACTCTGCAATGCTACGACTTACTCATGCATGTGCTATTTTAGGTCTATTCGCATCACCATAGTATTGTTTTATTTAACTTTGAGTAGTATGCACTGTATTTGCCACTATTGCAAGATAGAAAAGCTGCAGCACTTCTTAATTACGAGTTTGCATTAACTAAAAAGATTTAATGCTGTCTATTGATAGCAGTCATTGTAAGGCCTTTCAACTTAAACAGCTTGACTCTTTACCAAACAACTTTTTAAAAAATTGAAATGAATCTTGCAGATAATAATCATTATTTCAAACGATTTAACAATATTACCAAGTTTATCAATGGCATTGATTTTATTCACTGTTAAGCAGTAATATTTACATGACAAAAAATTGTCTTTAAACGATTCAATATAGATAAGAAGTTAACTGCATACCTTGAAAAAGTAAGTAGTGATTAGATACCGTAGTTTAAATCTTAAGAAAGGTATGGATGAGAGTAATGACAGATGATCATGTTCTTTTGGGCTCATTAATCACTAACACCACCAATCTCATTGCTCATTTATCAAATTGCGAGCGGGTGTGTGGAGGGAACGAAAAGAGCTGCAAAAATTGTTGACAGCATCGTATCTTTTCTAAATTCCTTTTTCTTATTTGTTCTAGTGTTTTAGTAGGCAGTAATTAATTATTGTTATTATCAAAATCAACTGTCATCTTTTCTTGTATTCCTTATTTTTGTCTGTCCATACATACGCATTTTCTCTCTGCTTCACCTATCGTATCACACTAATTTTTATATCATTAATTTAACTTTTTTATATCATTAATTTAAATTTGAATAATCAATTATTTTGTAGCATTTTATAATCTATTGCAACATCTAAGTTTGGTTGATTATTAGAAAAAAATTATGAGAAACATTTTTGTTGAATTGCTTGTACTAGAAAATGATATCAAATTATACATGATATTAATACAATGACGATATAACAATTAATCTTAATTTCTTTCTAATACATTATTTAAATTTTGCATTCATTATATGTGATTGAAACTAAGTTTGAATCCGATTATAACACTATGGATCAGTCTCACTTTATTATAAAATCATTTTAATTACCTAATCCTAAAAGGGATACTGAAAGATGATGAATTTTAAAAGCACTGGATCTTTAATTTCTTCTGTATTGTAGGAATGACTTTTTTAATTTCAGCATTTATAAGGTTGAGAGCTTGCTTCATATTAGCAGTAATTTCATTGTCTTTAACTATATAGCTAGTGAAAAAAAACCAGCAGTTTTTGCAGTAAACATTATGCAAATAATTTTGAATTTTGTTTCCTAAAACTGATTGTGATATTGAATTGGCTTTTATAGATGAGGATCAGAAACCACCTAATGATCCAGATGAAGATGCTGCTGCAAGAATGCGGTTAAAACGTAAATTGCAACGAAATCGTACATCCTTTAGTCAGGAACAGATCGAAGCCTTAGAAAAAGGTTGATCTTCCTTATTCAACGCATTGTAATTTGAAATTATGAAAACAATTACTTCAAAAAATAAAATAAATTTCTTTCAAGCAGCTACGGAAAAAAGTATTTTGCATTAAGCGTCTCAGTTGCTTGTTCACATTCCAAAAATTTTTTTTCTTGTTTTGCAAAAGTTTTATCAGCGCTAACTGCTATTGCAACTTTCATCTTTTATGAGTGATGTTTTAGAATTTGAAAGAACACATTATCCAGACGTTTTTGCTCGTGAAAGATTAGCTACAAAAATTGGTTTACCTGAAGCACGCATACAAGTATGACCATTTTGCCTCTAATGAACTTAATCATCAATTCAGATTTTTATTTGCTTACAAAAAAAAGCTATAAAAATTATGAATAACATGTTGTCATTCAAAATTTGATTGCAAGTAATCTTTCTGAAATTCATTTTATTATCGAAAAATAAAGCAACTAATTTCTTAAAACTGTCTCTAATTATTACACGTTAATATTATAAGAAAGATTAATTGTAATATAAATATATAGTAATTGTTACCAAAAAAATAAAAAGGTTCAGATATATGGACAATTTTTATTGACATTTTTCTCATTTTATGCAGTAAATTAAGTGTACTCATAATTATCAGCAATATATTTTCGCATTTAATTTACGACATCTTATTTGCTTTGATACGACAAGAAAATATTTCTCAATTAAGATCACAAGATTGTAATCAATTTTTGAATTATTCACCAACATTTCAGTACTGTAAGGCGCCTCACCATCTGCTACGTTTGAATAGTTTTGTCTTTTGTATCAAAACTAATGATGTCTAGCGCATAATTTTGATTTTTTTCTCATAAAACGCTCCAAAAAATGATCTAATTAAGTAATAACTACAGTAATGATGCTTGTGCTCATATAGGAATGATATATGGCATAACTAGAAAAACAAACTTTTCTTGTATTAAAATGTTAGCACAAAAAGTTTCCATTGTAAGATTGTGTGTAATGATATATTGTTAACTGCAGAAAATTCATGATATAATCTGTTCAGTAGAATAAACTCGTACGAGCAAAAGGATGATCAAAAATATTTTAATAATACCAATAGTTTTTCAAGAGTGAACTTTGTAGTAATCAACTAAAGTATCTTCTATTTCATTACCAGAAAGAATTATAAATATGCAAAAAATGATGTAACAAAAGTAAGTATCCACGTCTAATTTGCAGCATTTTTCCTAATAATAATTTGGAATTTTTTGTATGCAAGCAGTAACATTTTAGTTATTTCAATTGTTCATTTGTTGGCAGTAAGAGTCAGCATGAATTTTACTAATAATATGAAACTTGCAAGTCAATATTTAAAAATTTTAGCCTTATAACGGTTTTAAATGAGGAAAGGTTTGGTAGAATCTTAATTACTTATTCAAACCAAAATTATGCAAAGAAAATACTTTATAAGATTCACAATATTGAGAAATAAGTGAGGTTTGTTAACTGCAGAAAATTCAAAATCAAACAGATCATTACTAGAAAAAATATTATGGCTCAGTTGTGTCTAACATTAACTAATAACTTATTAGAGATGCATTTTTGATTTAAATCTACCTCCGCCAGCAGTGATGATGCTTACATTTCAAATGATATGATATGTTATCGTCTTTTATCGAGAAAAGCCCCTTCTTATACTTTAATGCAGAAATGCACAGCTTACAGGTTTGGTTTTCAAATAGACGAGCTAAATGGCGTCGGGAAGAGAAATTAAGAAATCAGAAACGGCCACCAGGTATTGATACTGCAATGACTACAGCAAATTCTAGCGTTGCTGCTAACAGTTCTGCCGATAATTCCGGCTCAACGCAAGGTCAGTTACCGTAATCCTTTAATTGCAAAATTATATTGGTTTAAATAGAAAAATAATTTATGAAGGAGTTCGGGAATCAACGCTTTAGCACTTTATCTTAATATCTATAAATACTAAATCTACTTCAATCATTTCTTTCTCCAAGAAAATAACTTTTTTCTTCCTTTTTTTGCTTCTTAATGCCCTTGAAGCAATTTTTTTAATAGGCGCCATATTATAGTAAAATGACTTGAAAAATACCAAATTTAATGAACTTTAGTGCAAAATGCATAATTCATGGCATTATTTTGGGAAATATTAGCAAAAAAAGATTTAATCTTAAGTTTGAATTTAATCTTTTTTTTAAGACAAAAAAAACAAAAGGTATGGAAAGTAGAAGCAGTTAACAAGTTAAGGCACTTTTTTTTTCAGCAAGCTTACTGAATCCGGGAAGCACGGGTACACCTCTGGGAAGTAGTCCAACTGCTACACCAGCAAGGTTTAATAATCCGGTTGTTAACAACACTTTTGCTTCACCCAGCACTCAGATGTATCCTTTACCGCAGCCAACGATGGATCCTTATAGGTAAATGCAGCAATAATTTTTTATTGCATTGGTTTAGATTAAAAGATTATGAACTTAAGATTAAATTCAAAAATGAATCGAAATAAGATGTAGAACGCTTGCACGATGTTATATTAAAGTTTCAGCTTTGCGAATGCAGGATTGGGGATGGGCGCTCCTCAGCATCCATCTGATTTTAGTTCATATCATATGTTTTCTAGCGCTGGAAGGTCACCCTATGATGCTTTTCATGTAAGTTTTTTTTAACTTGAATATCTTGCATCAAATATGAGTGTTACTGAAACTGTAAATGCTTGCATGCATTATCAAATTATTTCCTCCAACATTATCCATAAATTCTTAATTATTTTTCTTCACAAACACTGATTCATTACGTTGATTAATTCTGATTCACTGAATAAAATAATTTATATTGCTAAAACTTTCAGCTATTGTTGTTACTATTAAACAAATATAAATTATAATAAATGCATTTGCAAATATATTACAGCCATATGCCCGAACGGTACAGCCTGGAGCACCACCAACATTTGCTTCCACAATGAGCCATTCTTCCATCTCCAATGTTGGTGGTAAGTTTTTAGCGCTTCCTAACTCAACCTTCTTTGTTAAAAATGCTGCGCTTACTGATAAATACTACTCGTGCAAAGAGAAATAAAAAGTTCAAGCATTAGTTTATCGGTAAAAACATAAAAGCATCAAACTCATTGCAGTAAGTAAAGAATCTGCATACTGCTAGCTGTAATTTTAATTTAGTTGTGATTTCTTCGAAGGTGAATGAAAATGTGCTGTAAATGCAACAATTTATTAATTAAGAATCAAAATTTATGCAAGATCTTAATATTTATAGCTTTTATAAATAAGTAGCATATCAACAGTTTATTTAGGTGAATCTAAGCTTTAATTTTTTACTAGCTTTTACACTTATAGTGTAAATTGAAAGTTTAGAGATAGTATATTTTTCAAGTATGTTACAGAGTATGCTCTACTTAATAAAGATTTTTTCTTAAAAATTAGAATCACTTAAATTTCTGAATTTTGTATGCAAAATATTAAATTTTTTGATTGATTACATCAAAACAAAATTTGAACAATAGATAAGTTTGATAAAAATCAAAATTACTTTAAAAAAATTCAAGTATTTTGAGTGGAAAGTCCCAGTTTTGAACTGCTTTTTTTAATATGAAAAACTTGATTGAGAATATAAATAAAATCACTATGAAAAGAATCACTATCTAAACTTGCGAAAAATTTAAATGTAAACGGACAATTATTGTATGTTTTCAAAGTAAAGAAACAACACGTTACTGTGTCAAAAATGAAATTTTAGTGAGAGGATGCGGTATAAACCTTTGAAGTCAAAAATGTGGTGATGAAAATTCACTTAAAAAAAGTAAAAATTGATAAGCAGAATTTATTACATGCGCACACAGCTGCGCATTTTAGTTGAAATAATGTCATGAGATATTTCAATGCTGCTATTCCTCGACTGCATATTATCTTATTTATCTCACCTCACAGCTTTTCAGATGAATGCTTAACTTGATTAATTTCTGTACTAAATATCTTGACAAAATTCTTTCACATTTTCTCCAGTCTTTAGGTTTCATTTTATTATTTTATTAAAATCATAAGTTGCTACACTTTCTGCTAACTGTGAACAGCTAAAAGCTAATAAAAAAAGTAGCAAATTGTATTAATGAATATTAGGCTCATTAAGATTTAATGTATCAATATTTGTTTTGCAAATTATTTATTATTTATGCTGTAGAAAAGATATCTATACAAAGTAAATTATGGAAGGCTTGCAGAGCTGATTGTTCGAACCAACCAACATGATTTTTTTTCTATCAAACTGAGATAAAAATATAGAAACGGTTTTAACTATCATTTAGTTTCATTCTAATTCAGTTTCTGTGTTCTTAAGGTATTTTAGTATAAGCATAACATAAATGATGTCGTTTGTGAAGTGCTCTAACAATAAAAATTTATAAAAAATATGTATTAAAATGATCATAAAAATAATCTTACTTGCATAGTTAGACTGCTTGAAATGCTGTAGGAATAATTATAGAACGCCTTATATTATAATGCATTTGTTTCGCTGGCCCATGCATTACATTGTTAGAAGTTATGCTTACTTTTGTTATCAGTAACTTATGAAATTAATAAAATAGTGCGAGAATTTAGTAAATGCTTTTTTCTTACTACATAAGAAGCATAACTAAACATAATTTTAGAATGTTTCGACTTTCAACTTCATTAAAAATTAGTTTTTGGCAAAAGTATGATTTTCGCTGATTTTGCTTAGCAAATAACTTTAGTACAATTATTTAAGCAGTTTAATAATTTATTTTGATTGTAACTGAAATTTCCATAAAAATAAAAGAAAAAAAATTTGTAAATCAGTGCTGAAAGGTTACTTTGTAAATTTAAATACAGTTGTTATGTTAAGAACAGAATGACGACGAAAAGTTGACGTATTAAATTTGCATAAATTCAGGTTTTGGAGCAGGCATGAGTTTGCCCGTTTCGGTCTTGTCAACTATTGATCAAGCTATTCCATCCAATCAACCACCACGATTTGATGATTTGACGGATGCTCATCATGATCCCCAATACTGGCGTACCAATTTTTCATCTTAAATTAGTCAATACTTGTACTAGGCTTTGAATGATTGAAACTGATGCTTTTCCCTTTTTAATTTACTTATTGTAGTGAAATATTTTCGAATAAAAAGACTTACTATTTTTTCGCAAAGTAAAAATTTGATTTTGAAAATTGCTCCTCTAAACTGTTTTCTTTTGGTAAGGAAATATATTGCTTAGAATTGTGGTAAAAATTCTCCTCAATTAATACTTTTATCATATGCAAAGAATTCAAAATTACTATGAGTTACGAGTAAAATACTGTTAGAATTGAAGTTTGTCTGAAAATAGTAGCTTTATTTATTGTTTCAAGCTTCAATAATTTACTCGTTCATTATTTTCACTGTTTTTATACCTGTGAACTACGTGATTCTTAATTTATCTGATTTTATTAAAATTGCCACGACGTGTTGTCGAATGTGAAATCATAACATAAGGCTACATTAGTAAAATATTCCAACTGGTAAGTAAGCTCTTCTTACCTTTCTGTTATTTACTTTTATTATATATATATGGAAAATAATGAGTGCAAATTAAAAAAAATTCTTTTTATAGGACACATTTTATTGAGTAATATTTAACATCTGAAAAAATGAAGTATTAAATTTTTGTAAAAAGTAACTGAATTGCGAAGATCAGAAAAAGTTATAATTGTTGAAATCAATTTTAAAAATATGAATTTTGCAAATGTATCAGAGTTCACATCAAAATTATCCTTTGTTTTTATAATTGAAATTTTTTTGTAAATTAAAACAAAAAAATTAAAATAGTTCTACTGATACACATGTGTTGTGCACGATTCTTCGTCGACTGCTGTCATTTCGATGAATTCATAATTAGTATTATTGTTTTTTCATACATTTCTCCTTTCTCATGTACTATATGGGTTACAAAAATATTATAGTCTCATATTATTTACTGTAATGCATGTTTGGATTTTTTCCAATTTGATGTGATTGTTTACGATACTCGAATATACTAAAAACTGTGTATGTCTATTACTGTAATAATGATTTCCTTTGAACAATATAAAAAATCTTTCTTGTTAGTGCTTGACTGAATAAATTTTTATTTAAAGGAATTGTTTTAAATGAAATTTTTCTTCTAAATACATCTCAATTCTACTCAATGTAAATTATTAAAAAAGCATATGGTTAAAAAGTTTAAGAAGCAATCGAAAATAGCATTTTATTGCACTATTTTCGTGTTAAAATTATTTGAAACTTACAAATTTTAGAGTATTTCAAAAAACCTTCAATTAATAGCAAAAGATACGTGTGCGTCTAGAACTAATTAGTTAGCTGAAAAGCTTGTGAAGAGATGCAATTTTTGAAAATTGCTTGAGAGCAAATTGTAATAATGCTAAATTAAAAACAGTTTTTCGATGGTTTTCATTACTTATAGCACGCAATAAATTTTTGTAAAAAATTATTTTGCATATTAAATAGTAACTGAAATTTTTTTAAAAATACATCAGATACATCCAGCATTTCAATAACATAACAAATTACATCTCAGTACGACTTCGTTTCACTAAACTCTGAATTAATTACTGCTAAGCAATCAAAAATTGCTTTTTTGTTGAAATACACAATTTAAAAAAATTTCATTCAAACTTTTAGATACAAATTCATATAAAATCTATTATTTATGTTTAAGATATGTAAGAATCACTTTTGCGCAAAAGTGACAAGTCAGACTGGAGACATAATGCGTATTTTTATTAATTCATTGAACGCTTTATCAAGCAAATTTTTGGTTTTTTAATCAATCATTTGATAGCAGAATCCTCATGACTAGTTGTATTAGAATTTTATTAGTAACATTATCTGATTCTCAAGTGCGAAATTTCAGACAATCATACCAATTAATTTTCGAATACGAACTTGTTGAAAATTTATATTATATTCAGAAGTCTAAGAAAGATAACTGATTATTTATTTTCGTAAAATGTGAAATGATAGAGAGAAGTATTGAATATGAGAATTTTATGGATGAAAACAGAAATTGTGAGATCTACAAAGTACGTCATCAAAACAGTATGAATTTTAAAGTACTGATCGGAGAGAAGCATTTTGAAAGTCTGATCAGTAGGCTGCATAGAACAGATATCATGATCTGTCTACAAAATTTGACATTTTGACTTCTCTGCCCATGGGTTATATCGTTTGTCGACTGGATTTACTAATGGGTCGTTCTCTTGCTGTCCTTCGATGTATCGCTTCATTCTGAAATCACTCATGCTTATATTATATTGAATGATGAAAAAATCGTTACAGCTTAAGAAATAATTAATAATTTCAAATGGAAGTATATTTTCCATTCTTTGCATTCAATAACTGAAATTCTGCACAAAGTATATAAAAATGATTTTTAAGCTAGATTTTCTGGCTGCAATTAGTTAATATCTTATATATCAATGATCTGTTCATCAAAACTGATTCCTTCTAAATAATTGAAGAATTATTTACTGTATGCTAAGTTTCTCAGTATTCAATTTTAATATGAATGTATGCAAATTATCTGACTGCTTCACTTTTAGCTTTCGAAACAAAATAAGACTGCACTAACTGCACATAAGTCATTTGTCAAACTAAAGCGTAAATTTTATTTTCCTTAATTCAATCTGGTGTAAAATTATCAATAGAGTTAATTTAAAATTTACTGACACAAAAAATGAATGCATAATGAAGAATTTGCAGACTTACATGAATTGACAGAAATCAGATCTAGACTTTCATAAGTTAGACTTGAAAATGAAAAATTCAAAACAAACTCGTTGGCAGACTGTGATACTGGTATTCTTTGAATATTTAACTGGTGTCGCAAACTTTCTACACTTCGTTGAATATCACCTTTGTCCATTTCGCAGAAAAAATGTATCAATTATTATTTAATAGTTTCCTGAAAAAAAGCTAAAGCATTGAACTGTATAAAGTATGCTAACCCATAATTTCCAAACGACCGCATCATACATAAATGAAGAACTTCAAAATCGATCTCTAAAATTTCAAAATTAAATCTCTAAAATTTTTGCTGCCTTCAAAGTTTTCTACACTTCTCGATTTAGCTTTTCAATTATCTCGAGGAAATTCCAAAATATTACGTTTGGGTCAGGTTACTGGACTGTAATGTTTCTAAATACATCAAAAACACCATTGAATTTCAAAAATATTTGAATAAATATAGCTAAAATCCAGTTTTACAAAGTAAAATTTGAAAAAATGAATAATCAGTGAAAGTGAAGCATATTTATGAGCATATTTATTACAAATTGATACAACTTGCTTTCAAAACATTTTGTCTTGAGTTCTAACACATATAGAACTAAAACTTATGTGTAAAAAGGTACAGGAACTTTTGCAAAATTGCTTGGGAACTAGATCTAAAAATCTTATCAAGAATTTGTGTAGTCAGTCTAGATATTTACTTTTTTTTAAATATCATACTCCTTAAAGTATCTTTAAAATTTTAAAAATGCCATTTTTAGCGGATTTAATAACTGCATACATGAAATATTATAGTCAAACTATTAGGGAATAATTTGAACTTATAAATCCAATGTTCTGACAAAATTTTGACGCAGATAAACAAACGAATTCATATTCTGCATTGCTCTGATGATAAAACTAAAGAGAGCATCGAAGCAATGCAGAATATGAATTTGCTCACTTATGTGAAGAAAACTTTTAATGCAGTTTTGCTGTTTGTTTTACGGAAAGAATCTAAAGTGCTTTTGCTGGCTATATCATGAGATCTAAACTTGCACAAATATAAGAAGTTAAAAAAGTACCTTATGAATTTCGTAAATGATGAAGTTGGAAAATATTTTCATGCAACAAGAATTCTGAATATAATTTGTTCACCAGTGTTATGTCAATATAAGAGTTAATAGTTTCAATTGAGTACCATTTTGCTTATCTTTGCTGCTATTTGATAGCTTTAGCTTTAGCTACAAATCTTCAATTCAGCAACTTCTATTGAAATTAATTATTTGCCAAAAACGGAAACAGTATTGCTACAGCATTGCTAATGCAAAACGACAATAGTTTCATAATTAAAATTTTATTTTATTTTCAATTTTTGCTCTTTATTGTAAAATACTAATATGTAAACTATTCAAATCTATTTCAGACTGACTGATACCTTTAAAATACTCAAATAGTGAACAAATTAATATAAAAATGATTAAGAAAATGGTAATTATATTTATTTTTTTGAATTCAGTAGTACAAAGTTGAAAAAGTTTTTCAATACTAAAAAATTGTTTTGTAATAGAATGATATACTTGTTTGTTAGGTTTTATCTGTGTTAATATGAACAAGGGCATATGAAGTAATCGCAGGATTAAATTAGCATACTTTGTTATAATTATGAACGATTTGAGTAGTCCTTGAACAAATTTACTTTCACATAACATGCGTACTAAGTTATTGAAGAAAGAAAGTATGAAAGAATCAGCGCCATTTTTGAGCAATATCTACAGGATAAAAAAGAAATATTTTTGCAAAGTTTATCATTTGTGCTTCTGAATTAACTGATTCTGATTACTAATCTGACATTTTGTACTGAAATCCATGAGAGCAGAACTCAAAATAGAATGCAGTTGTCAGTAAGATAGATTACATAATAAAAGTAGTAAGTAATACTTACTAGTTTAACTTGCAGTATACTGTTTAAAGTACATGCATAAAGAAAATTGCCAAATTAAGAAAATGCCAAAAAATAGTAAAAAGATGCTCGCAGTCGTGAGTATGCGTAACTATTTGTATGAATAGATGGATGAATAGAAAAGTTTTTTTCGCTTTTTAATCTTTTTTTTGAAAAAATAAATGAGATGCAGCTGCAAAAATAGTTAAGAAGAAAATATGGATCGACGAGAATTGATGGATGGATAGATGAATGATTGAATGATTGAATAATTGAATGAATGAATGAATGAATAAATAAATAAATGAAAGGAATGACAGATAGATAGACAGATAGATAAATAAATAGTTAGATAGATGGATGGATGCGTGGATGGATGTATGGATGTATGGATGGATAGATGGATAGATGGATGAATGGATAGATGGATGAATGGATAGATGGATGAATGCGTGGATGGATAAATGAATGAATGGATGGATACGTAGATGGCGTGGAAGGATGCGTAGATGGATGGATGAATGCGTGGATGGATGAATGGATGAATAGGTTAGTTTTGAGCCTTAGAGAAGATGACTTGACCAAGAAAGGCAAAAGATTAGTAAATAGTAGTAGCAATCTGTGATTCAAGTTGTCTTCTTACCCTCACTCCTTTCTACTTGCTAACTTATTGTCCAACAAGTTAAAGCGATGGCTCATCTATCAGTTCAGACTATAAACTCTAAAGAGTCTAATATTTGTTATCTTGAGACTCAAATCTTCCAATTGCTCTATCAATCCTACTCACTTCGTCATTCACTCGTTAACTCATTCATTCTTTCCTTTATTCATCTATCTATCTATCTATCTATCTATCTATTCATATGTAACATTCATTTTGTGATCATTTTGTCAAGCTATGTAATTCGCCTTCATTTATAAACAATATGTTGTCCAAATTTCATCAGTTTATTGGTCTAATATTTTATTAGTTAACATCTAATTATTCAATCAGCCTATCACTAAATTAATGATAATATAGAATAATAATAGCCGTGATATGAATGCGAATTATTCATCTTGTCTTGTAGTATATTTACTTGTTGAAGCAAAAAATGTACTAAGCAAACCACAAATTAGTTTACCTATTATCTTTACCAGTTTTTATCAAATTTGTTGATTTAATTTTTCTTGTAGAAAGCAAATATTGCGTTTCTTTTGTAACGCATAAATTCAGCAGTGAAAATGGATGAAACTCAGAAAACTGTAAAAAACAAGTTTGAAATTAATTTTTGTAACAACACAACACTGCTTTCTCTAAGGTATTCAAATCAAAAACTATTATTAACATTCGTTTTAGGAATATATGACTGCTTGAAAGACTCAATATTTACGTGAATTACATTGAAGTACAACAATTAAATAAATTTAACTTTTGATTTAAATCACGTATTAAAAACTTTCAGCTATGTAACTACCACAGGTAAAAGCCCATGCAATTGCAGAAAAAAATAGTAATTACTATGAAAAATCACTAGTTTACTTACGTTTAAAAAGATTTTACAAGCCTCATTCGCATAATAAATTTGTTTGCATCATGCAAAATACCAAATCATTTGCATCAATATTAATATTAGAAATATCTAGCGAAGGGAAAGAAGTCTTTTGAAAAGAGTTATTGCAGAATTTATGAAGTAATTGATAAAACTCCAGTTATTGCCTAGCAAATATTTGTCAGATAGTATTTTGAGTGCTATCTAAAGATTGAGGTCACAATTTCTTTTAATGACACTGTTATTAACTCTAATCATTAGAATAAATCACATTTAAACTACAAGGAATCAGTGCTTGCATATATAATGTAGACTTAAAATAAAGTCCATAGTTATGAATAAATTTTTATATACTCATCAAAGCATATTATGTGTATAATAAAAATGTTGCATATATTTCGCTGCAAAAATGCATCGTAATAAAATGAAAGTAAGATTTCTGCAGTAAATTTAGAAAACTTAGGTGAGTAAATAAGCTTAGAAAAGAATAAAAAATAGAATTATTTTAAAATTTGAAGGCTATCTAAACAGAGATAGATATCCTCTTAATTGAACGGTATAAACAATCGAAATAGACAATGGCCCAACACAGCTTTTCATATCATCGCTGTAATTAAAAACTTAAAGTGATTTAAATTGATGGCGAAAAATCTAAAAACGAAATATGTGCATGGTGACAAATTAAGTGTGACAGACAGAAATGGAAGTAGCAAAATAACAATTCGATCAAATAAGTAAATAAAATTATAAAGTGGTGAAAGAATTTGAATTTAGTTTTTTTACAGCCTGATACTTTATAAAAACTTATATATAAGTTTATATATATATATAAATGATAAAATGTTTGTTACTGATGCGGTAGAAGCATGATATACTGATAATAGCAGCATGAAAGAAGCGGTAAAATATAAATCAAGACTGTATTTCTTCCGTGTTCTTGCATTTAATAACATTTCGTTGTTTCCATGAATGAGAGAAATGACATTAAATTATATGATCATTTTTGGAAGTTATTTTCAAAATTTTTTCCAAACAATTCGTTCAGAAAGATATAACGAATTTTTAATGTAAATCTATTTTTATCCCAGCAATTACTAATCATTTGCATTTTATGCAAATACGGCGGGTTAGATTCACATGATTAGCATTTTTCATTATCAAGTAAATACTGCTAAAAAAATTGCATCTACAAATTTACAAAAATGGAATTTATAGACTGACTCAAGTTTTTTGATCTTTTAAAAAAAATGCTTGCATAGAAATCCTTGAGATCTGTGAAATCAATTAGGACATGTCAATGGTTTTGAATAACTTCTTTTTCACATAGAGATGTTGAAAGTAGTGTTTTGTTAGATTATAATTAAATATTGGTTTTCCAGCATTTGAATGAATGCAAAGTATTATATTGAAATTAAATTTTCTAACCAAAAATGCTTCTTTTTGATTGCATTAGCATTTCAATTTTCACATTCATTGATATGGAACATTTACAGATCTCAAGGAACATTCGAATATCAAGTTTACAATATTTTTACAGCTAATTCTAATTTCCGTAGATGCTTGCTAAGAAAGCAGACCAGATTTGTTGTTCAATGATGCAAACAAGCTAAGAAATATTAATAACAAAGCACTGCGTTTCTTTCTACCATTTTTCAATATGAAATTTGGTTGATGCATTATTCTAAATTTATGGAAAATGAATATCGGTGGATTGCGCATTATTAAAAGAATAGGCAGTCTAAAAATAATCTGAATGAATACTTAAAAGAAAAGCCAGTCTTCGTTTTCACTGATGCGTATTCAGTATTCTGAAGAAATATAAAGTAGAAATAATTCAAAATATTATTCAACCATATTATAATTATTCATGTTACCAGCTATTTATACTTGTATTCAAGTGAAAGCATGGAAAGGAAGATTGAAATGCCATTAACTTAAAAGCATTTATGAGCTTATCATATTTATCATTTATTTTCATTACTTCATTTTATTTCACTGCAACAATGTAGTAAAATTAGAAGTAGAATGTATATTTTAGCACCGATAAAGTTTAAAAAACGATAATTTTGAAAGTAAGGAGAAAAAAGCAAATGAATAAAGCTTACGTCTCCATACTTGTTTGAAAAGGGATCACAAAATTGACATTACGACGAATTAACTGCAGTAGTGTTGGAAAAAAGGAAATCAACATTTATATATATA